>JAGTTH010002483.1:0-45617 GCA_022606485.1 Agraylea sexmaculata
TACATATACTATATATATATAAAAATGGTGCTGCTGCTGATGATGATGGATATGATATTAATTTTGGTGTTATGCGTATTGTTTTCATACATTGAAATACTACATGCGCATATTATACATATACTTACTAAGTCTATAAACTTAATATTGTAACATCTAATGATAATGTATCAAAATATTGTATGCAAATTATATTTTATATATATATATATATATATATATATATATATATATATATATACACACTAGAATGAAATAATTATTCCTAAAATAAATTTGGACTGGAAAGTGAAAGTACACAAAAATTTTGACTCTGGAGTTAGGTTGCTCACTATTTAGAGAATAAGGAACGGGACTTTAAATACTGTCGTCCTGTTAGAGTAAAAAAATCGATACCACCGATACCAATACCAATTCGAATTATTAGAAAGCTGTAAATCTGCATGTATAAATATCAAGATGGCGGACCAAGCAGACGAGTTTGACTGAGGCAACACTCTAATCACTCTAATCAAAGTGTTTAAACAAGTAATGAGTTGTTGTAATTAAATTGTAATGAAGAGTATGATATCACAATATTATATATGTAAATCATATTTACGTTTTATTTATTTTGATTTGTGAAAGGATAATAAAATAACTTGTTTTTTCTTATAGTAAAGCGACGAATTCAAAAAGGGATGTAATCTTTTTCAATCAATAACTAGTTAAAATTATGCTCATTATATTCACATAAATTATTTATTTGATTTGAGTCTATTAATTAAACTGTAAAAAATATTGAGAAAATTACTATAAATAATTTTTTTTAATATGAAATTCTACCCAGAATAAGTTACTATTTGGCAACTTTATTATAGCTTTTCAATTAAAAAATTAAGCATTTAAATCTTATGAAATAAAACGTAGAAAAAAGAACTCCAATACCTGACTATTCACATATAGAAAACACTTCAAATTAATTTTTCCCAGTATTGTAAAAATAAAACTGATTCAAGTGAATAATCACGCAGAACAATATTATTTCATTAAAAATATTCCAATAAGGTATAAATAATCGCATATCAAATGAAAACCCACACACATGTTCACATTAAAATTACGTAGGTATATTTTTTTACAATAAGAGTGTCTGAAATTTGTGAAGAAAAGTATATATTTTCTCATTTTTATTGAACAATTTGATACTGGGTAATTTCCCAATGACCTACTCTAAAGCATATCATGCTAATTGAAGGAGACTAATAATAAAGGAGGTTCGATATTGTGTAATATTTATGGGTTGTAAAATTTGCATGTGGGCGCTGAAATATGACGCAGTGCAGCTGAAAGTATGAAAATAACACGAACACTTTGCGTGACTGACTAGGATCAAAATGCTCGATTACCTGAAAACCTTTCAGCCGACACCGTAATAAAAAGTCCACAGATCGATACACTCACCACGGACATAATGATAATATTAAAATGAGGTTTGAGAATATCAGTGGACAAGTACAAAATAAAAATGTCGGCTCGTTTAGACACGCAAGATTTGATCGTCCGACAAACAGAGCTGACTCTGTCTGCATACTCACACAGTCCTTCCCTCTTATACACCACAAATACCACCCATTTATATTAAACAAATAATAAATTTATACTTATAAGTGCTCTCCGAATCGTATTACAGGATACTGTACAATAAAAAAATTTTTTTTATAAAATAATTAATTTCGAAGCGAACACACCAATGTGAAAAAAACGTGCTGAGAAAAATATGGCATTATAAGACACTAATTTTAAATTTAAATCACTTAGCAGACATTCATATTTTTAGTAAAATTTGTCAATGGATAACTTTGATTTGCAAGTAAAATTATTCGACTATGGAATTGCATCCTAAATAATTCGTAATCAATATACGCGAATTTGTAACATTCACCGCAAGATTTGATTGCAATTTGATTTTTGCTTAATTACAAAAAATATTAATAATTTATCCAAATAGTGATTTGTTAAGTAAAAATTCGGATAATCAGGAATAATATTAATAAAATCCCAATTGATTGTCTTCATCCAGGTTTACTCTGATTTCCTGTATTGTAAGGTAAATACTATAAAGTCGGTGACCTGTGTAACTAGTAATAGTTAAGATCACCGACAGACAATTAATTGACACGTTGTTTAATTGGTACGTAAAATAAATAAATAAATTATATTACTATATAAGGTCGCTCCTAAACAAGTCCTTTAGGTGGAGGAATTGGTGGATAAGAGTTCAGCCAGGTTCGCAAATTCATTGTTAAGCCGTTATAATTGGTAAAATTAAATAATATTTATTAGTCGGTCAGGTGACCCAAACTCTAAAATCAATTAAATAAATTATTATCAAATCTCACATTGTAGGTAAATTGGTTTAACGCATTTTAATTCTATAGTCAAATATTTACAAGTTTGATGATTACATTGTATAAATAAGAGATACTTGACGGTTATAAATAATGTAAAGAGTTTATATTCGTTGTCGTTTATAAGTTGAAATCAAATATATTCGATATGTTATATTTGGTGAAAGTGAGAGGTGATAAATTATGATTGTTGTGTACGAGCGTCGAGTTTTGCGGTGACATTTTATTATGTAGCCTTTAATCGAAACTGATACATCTCCTGAATAAATAACGATCAATTTAAAAATGCCACAATTGTTAAACGGACCTAATATTTTTTAACAATTTGCCGGTTCAAGTTTATGACACTCGCATCACTTTTATCGTGGCTGGAGACATTGTATTTTTAATACGGGGGTTTTCGTACGGAAAAAATAAGTAGCGGGAGCACCTGCTGCACTTTCTTCTATAAAAGAAGCTGTTTTTTTATGATTTTTATGGAGAAAAATACAAATGACAAAGCCACACTCCCCATCTGAGCCCTTGTACAGTCTAGACGCGTGATGACGCATATTTTGAGGCATACAAGCAATTAAATTACCTTGGAAATAAATCCATTAAGTATGTAGAGTTGTCTCATTAAAAACAGTATGACCATGTAGTTAAATTAATAAAAAATAATTATGTACAGTACAGTAAAAAATAAATAAATTATATCATAAAAGCATTCACTTGTTTGTCACAAAAGGGCTGCAAATATACTACTTAAAATTATGAGTAACTAATCTGGATAAATGATTCCGAAATTTCACATTAAATCGAATAATTGGTTAAAAAGCGCGTCTACCGCTTTTAACTATTTCTTAGTCAGAGAATTTTATATAGAACACAATAATTTTTTGTGTAAATTATTAAAAACTAAATATTCCACTAGTAAAGTATAAAAGATCTTTCGGCTCGAATAACCAAATAATTTTTAGAATCCAATATCAGCGTAATAGCTCAGTGGCGTGGCTACAAATACTGTGGTCATGGGTTCAAATCCCACTCAACTAAAAAAAAAATATTGATTTGTTCGGTTATTAAAACTAGGAGATCGGGAATGATATTCATATAATCCCGATCGATCGTCTTGATCCAGGTTTACTCTTATTTCCTGGATTGTAAGGTAAATGTTGATTATTAAGTCGGTGACTTGTGTAACTAATAATAGTTAAGATCAACGACAGACAATTAATTAACACGTTGTTGTGTATAAAAAACAATTTTACTTTAAGCAATTTTGATTGTTAACTGGATGATTGATAAAAATGTCATCCTATCAAACTCCGCAGTAATAATTTATCGAAACCGTTATAATTTAAAGTCAATTAGTTACGAAATATCAAAGCCGCAAGTTAAATGAGAAAACTGTCAACGGCAGACAAAAGCCTCGGAAAGTTTCAGAAGAAATGTATTCGGTTTGTTTACTCTTTTCTGGCATGATAAGCGAAACATTTATTAACTAAACACGAGAATAAATTGTGGCCGACAATGATTATTGAATTCTTCGGACGACACGTTCGGGGGTAAAAAAGGTTGTGGAGATGGTGAAAAAGAGTACAACATGAAGAATGTAATATGTATGGGTAGTGGTCTGATGATGAAGTGGTTTCGAGGAGCTTCTGGTGTTTGCGCTAAGAAACCAATAAAGAGGACTTGTTTGATCCACACAGACATTCGGGGGTGGCATCTTTCATGGGGTGACTTTCACCTTAAACACCTTCACAACATTTTCATGTACTTTATCATATTATATTATAAAGCCGCCCCTGAATAACTAAACTATCGTGTATTATTTTATAGTGACCATTTCTTCGATATCAATTTAAACAATTAAAATTCGTTCACAATCTTAATTCACTCACAATCAAATTAAAGTGAGAAAAAATTATAGTTTATCGTCACTCAACCATCACTAAATACAATAAAAGACTGTATTTAATAAAAATGTATACTTTTTTTTACATATAAGCAATAAAATTGTCAATAGAGAAGATATGAATGTTAAATCCATCTCTTTTTTTCCTCATCCTGGTCTCAATTAGTCTCATATGAACAGCAGTTTTCGATTTTTTTCGTATTTAAAGTAAATAATATATCTATAGACAAACAAATAAATTCGAATTAAATCGAGTAAAAGCATAAAAATGTATATATTCGTTGGAATCATCATTTTATAACAAGGAGAATTAAATGACTTGATAATTAAATATAAAGATGTGATGGTTTCCCAGGCCACCCCCTTACGAAGTGACTCAAGGAAATGGGGAAGGCGTCACGATATTTATTTATTTAAATATCACAAATTAGGAGAATACGTTACAAATCATATACAAAAATATCCTGGGTTTGGATGCTTTTGATACTAAATGCGTTAACTCAAGTATGGATTCATTTAAAAAGTCTAAAATCAAGTCTTTATAATGCAATCCTATTTTATCAATTTTTTTTTTTTTTGCGAAATTACTCGTTAGTTTTATGCATTGTTATAAATTAAGTCTACAGTAAAATTGTATTCATTTTGTTGAAACAAAGGTTGGCGATACCTTTTGAGAGTCCATAAGGTTGTACGTGTAAACTAGAATATTTCCATGTCGAACATAACAATGATGGGGCTCTTTTGTACGACGACAATTTATCACCAACTTGGACTGAATCCATCCAAATATTAAATATTTCATAAATATTCCCAGGGTCGAGGGAATGGTGTATTTTTAAATCTCAGTAATATTATTAATGTTTGCATTCGGTGTACGTATGAAGGCAGTTAATGAACGCACATCCCTTTGAAGCGAACGACCCCCGCACAAATAATATCATGTATATGATATAATTCAAAATTGAATATTTTTTGAATCATCAAGTTACAGTATAACATATTGTATGACGGAAGGTGGTGGAAATTAATTTTTCTTTTCATATGATTTGCTCTCAAGTCACGTAATATCTTCCCCTTTCTCCGGCGGCGACTCAATCAGATCTATTTTGTTCACAACTATCCCCGCAAATTGCATTCGATGAGATTAGTTTCAACATTATAGATATTTCAAATATTATATATATACTAAGGTTTAGATAGATGTAAAGGTCAAAGGTGAACTAGTACGTAAAGTTCTTAGATGTAGGGATACATCATCGAAATCATATTTTATAGGCATAGTTTTCGTGTAGATAGGGTGGAGTCCCGATTCATCCCCATTTTGGAGGGTGCATTATTCAAATTTGTGCTCACAGGGTGTTTGTTGCCCTCTCTTATATGAAATAATATATTGTCTATTTTACCATCTTACTGATTTTCATACTAAGATTAATATATATAATATAATCTTTTTAAATAAGTAATAAAATATTTTGATTTCAAATTGAGTGTAATTGATATGTAACTATGTAATTGTAGCTAGTAAAAAAATATGTACATTAAATGAAAGCCAAACCTATATTTTTGAATCAAAATATTTAATAAAAGACTCGTAGCTCAATGTTTATGGGTTAAAATCCCGCTCAATTCAAAAATGTTTTAAATTCATTTGATCCTTTATTACGATTGGGAGATCGGGAATAATATTAATGAAATCCCGATCGATAGTCTTGATCCAGGTTTCACTCTGACTTCCTGTATTGTAAGGTAAATACTGATTATTAAGTCGGTGACCTGTGTAACTAGTAATAGTTAAGATCACCGACAGACAATTAACACGTTGTTGTGTATAAAAAAACCCAACAAAAAAAGCTCCATGGGGCGTAAAATAAATAAATAAATTACATTAATATATAAGGTCGTTCCTAAACAAGTCCTTTAGGTGGAGGAATTGGTGGAAAAGAGTTCATCCAGGTCTCTCTCTTCATTGTAATTAGTAAAATTAAATAATATTTATTAGTCGGTCAGGTGACCCAAACTCTAAAATCAATAAAATTAATTATTATCAAATCTCTTTTTGTAGGTATATTGGTACAAGGTTTTAATACTTATTGAACCGATTTCATGATGTTTTATTTCAGTTATTGAAAAAATTCTTTTTTAAGTTCTTGTCGTGGGGTGAGTTTTAATATTTTGAGTACGATCCAGGCTTACTGTGATTTCCTCTATTGTAAACACTAATTATTAAGTCGGTGACCTGTGTAACTAGTAATATTTAAGATCACCGATAGACAATGAATTAACACGTTGTTGTGTATAAATAAATAAATATTTAATTGTAGATACGTTTTTGTGTCAATAACACATCGAATAAAACCACAAAGTAATCTTTATTACATATGATTCAGTGTCTCCTGCGATATTGCTACTGTGTTTTCAATAAAGGGAGGAAGGAGACATTCGAGGGGTGACTAAAGACATGATCTCATGAAGAAATAGGGAAAAATATTACAGTGTTGTGTTTACACATAGTTCCCCGGGGATCATTTCGCATCGATAAAATTATAATATTTGATAACAAATGTAAAATAATTCATTGGCACGTACAAGCCGCACATTACGCACATAATTCTCCGAGGTTCGGGCGGTGATTTATTAACTAAAACAATGTTTTTTCCTGTTGTTAGCAAGGCGAATTGAATGTAGTATAATTTTAGAATATTATTGTTATAAAATATAGTGCTGGGGGGCGGTATTAGGTACATATAGTAGGGTACAAACATGGCACGGTAGGACAATAAATATCGCCGGCGCTGACCTTTCCACATACATTCCACATAAATCAGAGACATGGTGCCCTCGCAACTTTTATACCGTGACCGCTTTTTTGCACAAATGCCTTTTCATATTCAATAAGCTTAATAAGTAGACAATTATACGTTTACCTGAGGGTTCATTTTAAAGTGCTATAAACAGTCTACAATATGCACGTGAAGGTATTCAATGACTTCATTACAATGACGTTGAATTGGGCGCAATCCGTATATATATATATATATATATATATATATATATATATATATATATATATATATATATATATATATATATATATATATATATATATATATATATATATATATATATATATATATATATATATATATAATATTCATGTTACATGTGCTGTATTTTAGCCAAGGTATTAAACCACCATTTGATTATAATACCACAAAAATACTGAAAATTATATATTTTCGGATTCGGATTTCGGATTATCTACAAATGGGTATTTGTAATTTTTCCCATAAATTATGACTTATTATACTGTCTCCACAGTCACACAGTAATGATTTTACTATATTTATTTGGTATATAGTATTTGTTTATATTTATTTAATTTTATTATTATACATATATTTAAGTCGTTCCACAAGTGGGTTTTTGTATTTTTTCCCATAAATTATGTTATGACTTATTAATTATGTTAAATATCAATTGATTGTAATCCGTATTAAAATAAGTAAAAGACTAAGTCTATAAACTTAATATTGTAACATCTAATCATAATGTATCAGAACATTGTATGCAAATTGTATTTAATAAAGAAATTGTAAAAATATCATAATTTATTTTATGATGTTTTCAGGAAAATGTGTGCGCTTTAAAATATTTTTATTAATGAACTGCAGTAAGTCGTTCTTAATAATTATTTGTTTTGACGAACAGAAGAACTTATCGGTAAAAGTATTATTAAATATTAAAAAATATCATTCGATTACCCACGAGTAATTTTGAGGGGCGCGGTTGTAGTTAAAAGTTTATATAAGGTGCAGCTAAAATAACCCAACGAAATTCAACATTTTAACCATTTTATGTAATATAATAGATGTTTATGTAATGCTCGTTGAAATTAATAAATTTAATGATTACTTTCTAAAGGCTAAATGTATTTTTTATGTTCTAACCTAACTGCACCTGAATGTTGTGAAAGTGCTTCGATTTTGAGAGACTTTTGCCATTTAAAAAATATTGAGGTTAGATTATAATAATTAATTATTTTAGGAATATTTGATAGTTTTGAATTTCTTTCTAGATTCGACTGGTCTCTAAATTGTTTATATATTACTACTTTTGTAAGCTTGTGTTCAAATGAATCATATTTTATTTTCCGTGTATTTGTCGGGAAAAATAACAATTTAATTTTAAAATTACTAACGAAATAAAAATATAATCACCCTCGATATATGATATATAAATCGATATTAATATAATGTGTGTGACGACATTTAGTTGGTTGATATTTGGAATTGAATTAACGAGCGTCAAGTCGCGTGTGAAGAGCCCGTCTGACATTTTCTATTCACAAAACACAATCATATTATTATAGCGAAATAATAAATTAAAGAGGTGTTATCTGGTCAGAGGACAGATGTAATATGTTGGTGTGCATAAAAAAGGATTTAAAATAATATTTATTGTAATGCAATGTAGGGATCGTGTTTATTATATGTTTAACCGATTCACGGTCACGTTCTACAACAGAGCGGCGCCCGTCAATACAGATAAGGAGGAGACCATCTGTCCATACAACCATATATTATATTTTATAACTTACATGCATATTTATAACTAAATTAACATTATTATCTAAAGTGTAAAGAGTTCAGCATCGCTAATTGTCTAGGTTATTCTTTTGCTTCGGGCCTCTAGCATTGACGCTGTACTTTGCGTCATTTAATTTTTATTTAACACAAGCGTATTAAAAATATTAACAAAACTCATCCCAAGACAATTTTCAACATCATACAATCGGTTCAATAATTTAAAAAAATCTATTCCAATATACCTACAAAGAGCGATTTTATAATAATTGATTGCAGAGTTTCGGTCACCTGACCTACTAATAATTATTATTTAATTTTACTAATTACAATGACGAATTTGCGCACCTGGCTGAACTCTTTTCTACCAATTCCTCCACCTACAGTACTTGTGTAGTAGTGGCCTTATATGTATAATAATATAATTTATTTATTTATTTTACGGCCCATGGAGCTTTTTTTGAGAGAGGGTTTTTTATAAACAACAACGTGTTAATTAATTGTCTGTCGATGATCTCAACTATTACTAGTTACACAGGTCACCGACTTAATAATCAATATTTACCTTACAATACAGGAAATCAGAGTAAACCTGGATTAAGACTATCGATCGGACCATATTTATTTTGGATAGTGATAGTAATAATAATTATTTAATTTATATATATATATATATATATATATATATATATATATATATATATATATATATATATATATATATATATATATATATATATATATATATATATATATATATATATAGGAAATTAATTATTTAATAAGCAGCTGAAATTATACCCAAGCTTTGTGATTATTTAACAACTTTTAACTGTATAAAAACACATAAATTATAGCAGCAAATACCGTTAATATATCATAAATTTTTCTCGAATTAATAAAATTTGAATACTGACTAAGTAAAAGTTTAAATATGTATTAGTAAGTGTTAGAAGTCATCAATTAACATTACTCTATAATCTTCAGTATGGCACGCATATGTTTCACCCCCGACGGACGCCTGTTTTGGCTAACAAATAACTACTAGGGTTGACCAACACCCTTATTTCAACCCCTACTCATCAAGATAAAAGCCTGACTCTTTCCGAAGTGTCGAAGATCGCCTACTCGATGCGTCATGGACGACTTTTAAATTGCATCCATACATTCGGAGTTCAACTGGGTACTGCCTTCTTTTATTATTCTATATACAGGGTGTAAAATAAAAAAATAATGATTGTACAAGCGCATTAATTTGACGTTACGAGCTCCGTTGTTCGACGGTATTGTTACAAATAATAATAACTTCAACACGCATGTGAATAATAAAGTTGATTAATTTATGCCTTTGAACACATCATTGGATAATTAATTACCAAAATATCAATTGTTACAGCCCCATGTTAACATGTCTAATAATTTTATGATGCTATTAAAATACACCATGCGGGGATTATTTTATTTATATCGAGAATTATTATATTCTGTAC
Organism: Agraylea sexmaculata; assembly: GCA_022606485.1. NCBI lineage: Eukaryota > Metazoa > Arthropoda > Insecta > Trichoptera > Hydroptilidae > Agraylea > Agraylea sexmaculata. Next base: position 10,364 of record JAGTTH010002483.1, read on the forward strand.
GACCGTAAATTATTATTTTAATACAGCACTTTTTTTCTCTTTTATTTTTATATCTGGTTGGATCAACGATGTATTAGCAAGCCATAGAACTGGATGTATGGATATAAAGATGGCGGACCAAGCAGACGAGTCTGAGTGAGACAACACTAATTATTTTGTTCAGTCCATCTGGATTTTCGATAGGGGTGGGGTGTACATAGCTCTTCATTAATGTTGTTTAATCACTATACATCCAAATATATATATATATATATATATATATATATATATATATATCTTTATTATGCATAAGTTTTTACATTAATTGATAGAACAATACATCTTTGGAAATAGACTTAGGTGTACAGAGTGTTTACATCCAGATGTACAGCTTTCTAATAAATCGATGGTATATGTAACAGGATGACAGTATTTTTAGTAAGTAAATTATAGTGATTTTTTGTATACTTTCACTTTTCAGTCCAAATTAATTTTAGGAATAATTATTTCATTCTAGTAGATATCGAGAGAATGCTGCCAAAATGCAAGTCATATTTCATAGTTTTGAGATAATGGCGAAAAGTCGAACTAGTGAAAAGTCATAGTTTTATCAGAACTATAAATTTATGATATATATTTGAATAATCTTTCCAGATATAACAAAAAGATACCTCTATTTTAACTTAGAGAAACTAAAAATGTAAAATTTGTTTTGGTATGTAATGTTTTGGCAGTAGATAAAGTTATAAAAAACACCTATTTATAACTAAAAATCGTCAAAATATTGCTTTCATTTTAGCAGTATACCCTCGATAAGTGCATCCCTTAACCTACTATTGAACTTTTGTGTGACTTATAAAAATTCTAAGGTGTTCTTTCTGACGAAATGTAATATATTTAGAGTGATAATATCACCGAGGCTGCAGATATCGATTGGAAAGGTACAATTATTGATGTAGAGGGATGGAAGGGTGGATGTTAATGTGGCATATGGCCGACAAGGGAGTCTAGTCTGATAGTACCTGACCTCTTACACTTACAACCCCTACGTGAGATCTTAACCTATCAAAATTTGATGGCATTTCAACCCTGACTGACTATTCTGGACCTCAATTTAATATAATTAAACACGCCGAAACTTCATCATTCAATTATCTTAATGTAAGATTGCTAAATCCCACTCACATACATATTTTATGTATTTGGATGAAACAATAATATTTTTATAATAGTTATATAGGGTCGGCTGTTTCGTCTTTACTGTCCATATTTAATTTCACCCCTCTGTAGTTTCGAATATAACCACCACCTTACTTAATGGTACACTAGCTAATCTACTTATCGGGGTGGTGCGCCGTACATTTTATACCCAACAGCTCTGATTTATATGGAAAATACACAATTTACAATATTAATACCTTTGACCGAATGATACGCATGCTAGTGTTCGAATTTCTGCGAAATTCAATGAAATTATGAATTATATAAGGTGAATGCGAATCGTGAGTTGAAATAATATATTATCATGTCTGCCCCATTTTATGGCGTTTCACTATACAGAATTTCATTCCGCATGAATCAACTTAAATGTGCCAATCCACTCTTCGTGTTGTTTTAGACGTCTTTCGTCTAGACTACTTAAAGTTTGACAGTCTTTATTGGGGTAGTGAATATTTAAAAACGCGCAATTAGCCGGTGCCTTTTATAGAGCTTGGCTTTGTATATAGTGCAGTAATATATGAGTAGGTACAATTTGCTAGTGTAAAAGGGCACTTTCTCATGTGGGATAATAATAAAGATATGTATGGATGAAGAGTGTTCCATTGTGTTGTAGTTGGGTTATCTTTCTAGCCCCGGGCGTCGAAGGTGGCCCTTCAAAAAAGCCCGACTCGACTGCATTCACTTATTCAAATGAGCAAAGCCCGAAGAGATTCTCAATACTGGTTAAGCTGAAACTAAAAAATACCCAAATAGATACCCACTACATTTTATACGAATCGTCTCTTTAAAACGAGCTTTTTGGGGGATTTATATTTTTAAATGTACCTGCGCCAACACACAAAACTATCCACGGGGCTATGAACTAAATAAGCAATTTGACCAAAATAAAATTCACACAAGTGCCGCAAAAGACCAGGCTAACTCTTCAATTGGACAGCCGTTAGTACTTTTTTTTAAATATTATTTGGATGTTGATTGTAAAAAACACACCTTACCCTAAAATTTAGAAACACAGTATTAAAAAAATATTTTCATAAAATTTTTTCAGGTAATCAAAACTATCACTCTACTGTATTATGATTTGGGAAATTATAAAAAAATGATATTGTTTGTAAACAGGAACGTTATTCAATATGATTGTAAAAACACACCTTAAATGAAAATTTAGAAACAAACTAGTAAATAAAAAAATATTAAGCATTATTTTCGTATATTTTTTTCAGGTAATCAAAACTATCACTCTACTGTATTATGATTTGGGAAATTATAAAAAAAATTGATATTGTTTGTAAAAAGGAACCTTATTCAAGATGATTGTAAAAACACACCTTACATGAAAATTTAGAAACAAACTAGTAAATAAAAAAATATTAAGCATTATTTTCGTATATTTTTTTCTTGTAATCAAAATTATCACTATCTATATGATTGTGTAATAATAAGAAAATTATATTGTTTGTAAAAAGGAAACTTATCCAAGATAAGTATAAAAACCAACCTTACATTAAAATTTAGAAACAAACTAGTAAAGAAAAAAAATTAAGCATTAATTAACACTTATATTTTTTTTCAGGCAATCAAAACTCAAAGGTCATTATTCTAAATGATTGAGTGATAATAAAAAAATAGTTATTGTTTGTAAAAAGGGACCTTATCAAAGATGTTTGTTAAAACCTACCTTGCCCGAAAATTTAGAAACACACTAGTAAATAAAAAAAAATAGGCATTATTTTCGTATATTTTTACAAGTGATCAAAACTGCAATTATACTAAATGATTGAGTGATTAATTCGACATTGATGGTTAAAAATCCACCCTATCCAAGATAAGTGTGAAATATACCTTATTCGAAAATGTAGAAACAAACTAATAAATAAAATATTGAGCCTTATTTTCGTATATTTTTTTAAATAAAATTTTGAATTTGATGATTTGAGGTGGATATTTAAAATTATGCATTGTATTATTACACGACGATTTACCACTCTTTTTTTGATGAACATCATCATATGTAAATCCATTGCACTCGTATTGTAAAATATATGTGTAACATTTATCAACAATGAATTGAATGAGATATTCCCATTCTTAATATTATATTTTAGCAAGGTTTTAGAATGAGTGTTTTGGAGTATATACTGCATAAAATATCCGTTCTGCTTCGTTCACGAAGGCTCTATTGTTTCAGAAAGGATGATATGTGTCGTCTCAGATATGCCAAGAGTTTCTCGGTCAGAGGTCGGTATGGTTTTTTTATTCTGAATGCGATTATCTGATTTACTTTAATATTTTACGTCGTACGTGAAACGCACGTTTGATATTAAATTGGAGTTTGTATTTGTTGAAGTATTGCGGGCGTATAGAAAAGTTGCTGATTGAGGGTTGTTCTTTCCACAATCAGCGGTCGTCTCTAGGGAGAACAGAGTATAGACAGGAATAAACGGATTTCAAATAAAGCCCCTTATTGGATCACTACTTCTTTGTTTTCCCAAAAATGATATCGTGTTTGTGTGTTTCGTAATATAAAATAAAATTCCCCCGATATAATAGTGTTCCATTAGCGGAATATCGATAGCATTTGTAAGAGCATTGCGGTCGTTACAAGTCTCTCTCTCGTAAACTAAACTACCAACGAAATGCAAATGCTTTAAACATTTAAATGTACAATTTGTGCGGAACGCATTGCAAGCTATTAGTCATTTTTAATATTATTAAATCAATCTAGTTTCCTGTCGATTGTAATTAATATTTGGATTATGCGTGTACGTGAAGTGAGAGATGCTATCTGACGTTCTACGAAGTAATGGCAAGTCAATACAAGCAGGACTGGAATACAAATAAATATTGAGAAATGATGCCATCGCTACTAATTAATATACCATTCACATATTAAAATATCCGGCCACTAAAAACACATTTGAGTATACAAGAAAAGTTTTATAATAAATACCTTGATTGAAGAGTTGGAATCTGTAACAAAGGAAAATAGTATGTTATTAACATGGATTGTGTGCATTTGAAGCTGAAAGATTAAGGTACATGTGTATCAAAATATATTCTGTACGAAACAGTAGTTCGGTGAAGACTTCCTGAACTTTGATTTCGATACAAAAGCACAACACAAACGATTCTCCCTGTGAAAATAAACAGCGGGGAATCTTGTTCAGACGAGATTGGACCTATTGAAAAGTGCTACAAATCCATTCGTGACCGCCTTCAATTCACGATTAAACAAATATTGGAAGCTAACCATTCATAGTATTTATGATGACTCGAATAAAGTAAATATTTGGATTTATTGTACAGGCGGAAATCTACAAAAGGCAGTGGCAAAGACAGCGGGAAACAGTACCAATGTCAGGTGAGTGAGTACATCATAAAAGGGGAACAGAATACAAAATAAAGGGAATACCACTTTGATCCGTAGTCCTGGATGACACATAAATAAAATAGAAAAATCGACAATTTGAAATATTAAATCAATTTAAAGTTGTCGAGAGTTTGTGAAGTATAATTTCGGACTGGGGTTTGTTCGCCCAAACAACGAACCAAGTTGTTCCCTTTCACAATCGGCTCTCAATTATCAGAAAACCCTTGAACTTTTTCGCCGACAAAACTGAAACTCGTTTACTTAACAGCGAACTCCTGAAAGATTGGAGCAGAAGAGCTGAAATTTCGGGTCGCGATCGGCTAAACTCAAACTGAAAAGCTTTCCCGTTTGATACTCGATACTTTTGCAAATTTGAAAACGTCAACAGAAGATCAAATCGTTATGGCGTTAATAATCTCCTCATTGAAAAGCACTAATGAATTTAATTAACGACCGGGAGGTTTCCTCTAGGAGGTATAAGTCGAATATTGGAATAAGAATCAGGGGAACGACTAAAAAATATATCCCATAAAATATGTATGCATATTAAAGATTTCTGCTTTATTATATTTTTTTTGTTAATACTTATGTTTCTTTTTCTTTCTTTCGATTTCATTTTCCAACTGACAAGTGTTACATTATCATCACTCCGACTTGGGATCTCCCATAATGCTCTAGTGGTACTGCAATATGAAATAATGACGTATAATGTTTTTATCAATAAAAATAAATAAATTAAAGGCTTATCTCTAATCATATTTCAAAATACATTTACTAAATCTGCGATAGTAGTTTCTTCTATAATTTAAAGCCTTGTTATCAAATAAATTATTAATCATCTTCTCTTAAAATATTCTTTAAATAAATTGTTGAGTTAAAAATAGACAAGAAGAATCAGATTTTTCAAGAGAGACACAAAAACATAAGGATTATTGTTAATATACACGAAATGTGTCCCATTTTAAGTATTTTATTAAATATATTATTACTGATGATACCAAATATAAATATGCAATAATAAATTTAAGATGTTGTCAACATTTTCTCTATTCAATTATCTGTTTTAATTGTTAAATTGTATTTTTTTATTTATATATTTATTCAGACTTATCATACAGGCACTTATTGTAAAAGCCCTTTTGGGCGTTAAATAATAAAATAAAATAAAAAACTTTTAAATTTCTCTATTATGAGTAAACCAAAATCAACATAGACTTAGAAGATATATACGTATTGATCTCATTGAAGACCCTGAATAGGTGAAGGGCAAAAGAAAAAGCTGTAAAAAAGCCACGGAAGCGGAAAGGCCAAAACTTATAATGATATAATATTCACGGCATCGTACTTTGTCCCCTGTATATTAATATATACTTGTATATGAATGGAGGATGAGGTTTTGGCAAAGGAAATGACGGACAAGGGAAGTTTGACATCCACCCCTGGAAAACTTCCCCTCGACACTGTCCATACTTTCACATAAATAATCACAAACGCCGCGCAGGACAAACATTTGTCACAAACTAAGTCTGCCCATACTTTTTTTAAGTAGACAAGTAAAACATCACAATATTATAAATGATAACAAAGGGCTAATTAGCGATCAATATTGAATATATTCATAGAATATCCATATATTGAATTGGCATTGCGTGAGATCGGTAATGGAGTCGGAACAATCGAATGTAGGTAATAAATTTGCTCGGCAATAATTTGAATACGTTTTGTGGTAGAGTATGAATGTAGTGTTCATGTGGCTCAAAGATAAGAATTCACTTCCAATAGCACTCGGGTTCATATCTCGAACACATATTTATGCACTCAAGACACAATGGATACTTTCACAATATATTTATACACGGAACACATTAAATAATATCTATATATACACATACTTAACATTTAGAATAATTAACCAGATTGGCTGGGCTTTGTATGCCTTTTTTACAACTAAACAATAGAATGTATTTGCCTATCGCAGTATAGTTTAAAACTAATCGAGCGCCAAGTCAAAGCTACTGCATATAAATTGGCATGACCCACTTTTGCGAGTACATATTCAAAGAAAAATCATTGAAAATACTACTACAGAAACAATTTCAATTTGTTCTCGTCATATGTTTTGTACAAACAAATGTATAAACTGTGATTTTGCGTTTGCGTCATTCTCCCATAAAGATACGTTAAAATACTCGAGTCTTATATTTATTGTACAAAACCAAATATACAAGATTTCAAATATTGATTTAATTTACAACACACACACTCACACACACACATTATTATTATATATATATAGTATATATATATATATATATATATATATATATATATATATATATATATATATATATATATATATATATACATTTTTGGTAGTAACCCAACACTTTTCAATACACATAATGTTTTAAATAAAATAAGATGAACAGTATTCCTATGAAATTATTAATTTAAGAGGCGTTCAGAATCAAAAGCGCCCATTTTTTTAAATGTAAGTAGTCATATTTGATTATGATTAATCGATTAAAAAGCAAGTTTGTTTAAAATATATTAAATAAATCAAAACAAATACATACACAATTCTGCGGTAATTGATTCTGAATGTAAAGATAAACCAAGCAGCTCGTATTTTGTATGCGATGATCAATTTCAATAAAGCTGTTAGTAAAGCATTGTTTGGATTAACCACCATTGCTAAATTAATCGAGGGTGATAGTATTGAGGTATTTAACCTGTTCAACAAAAGACGAGGGATGTGCAAGGTACCAGGTTCAAACCCATTATGCTACGACACGACTGTTTGTAAAGGCACAAGTACCTACCATCTTCTTCACTTTTGATCCATTAGAATCAAACATATCGTTAATTTAATGTAGCCTTTAAGTCGCCTCGTCAAAGGCTTTATGAAATAAATAATTAATGTATGAAAAGTGTTGATATTGAATGTAGCAGGTGTTGTATTCTTGTGTGGAGAATAGAGGTAGGGTAGTTGCACAGTTGCTACACTAATTGCACCTTCGCACATATTCTTACTATACAAGGCAATCTTTTAACAAAACCACACAAACACCAGTCTGGAAATAAACCATAAAATTACTTCGTTGCTAATAAGGTACGAGAATATTGAAGTGCGTAGTAAAAGTTATTACTCTAGACTTGTAATAAAAACATCTCGGAAGATTTCTCACATCGCAGTTATTCTCCAATATAAGTTTTAATTTTACAAACCTCTTAAAATATGTATTCGCACCTGCTTATATTTTCATATAATATATCATATTTTAAATTAAACTGCCCTAAACATTACATAAGCAAAATGGCGCGCAATCAAAATGGTAACGGAAATTTTGCCCCACCTGTTAAAAAAATGGATATAAATATATTAAATTTTAAATAGTGTCTGAATTAAAGAATATTGATTTCCTGTTTGGGAGCAGTTAAATATTTTTTTTAGTTTTAATTTTATGATTTTTGTAGTAAAGTAAGCATCTATAAAATTTTATAATGTTTTATGATTTAGAGAATGATTTTCGAGATGACAAAGAGAACTGTCCTTCCAAAAAAAAGGGAAATTGCAGTAATAATATGAGAGAGTATGCGTGGGGTGCGTATACAAATAGAGCTGGTGTATACCAAAACTACAAAGCTCTAGTTGGCCAGCTCTATTCGTATTCGCACCACAAGCACAATCTCTCATTACATTATTATATTGAATACGGCTGCAATTTTCCCTTTTTTTGGAAGGACAGTTCTCTTTTTCATCTTGAAAATCTATTTCTAAATCATTATACACTCTTTTGAAAATCAATTCTATAACAGTCTTACTAGTTTATATTTTTTTATTAAAAAAAATGCTTACTTTACTACAAAAATCATGAATTCACTGCAAATTAAAAGTAAAGTACCTTAAATTAACCAACGTTATAGCTCAGGGGATAAAAAGCGTGGCTATAAATACTGTGGTCATGGGTTCAAATCACACTCAAGTAAATTTTTTTTTAAATTAATTGATTTGATCGGTTATTACGACCTGGAGATCGGGAATAATATTAATAAAATCCCGATCGATCGTCTTAATCCAGGATAACTTTGATTTCCTGTATTGTAAGTTAAATACTGATTATTAAATCGGTGACCTGTGTAACTAGTAATAGTTAAGATCACCGACAGACAATTAACACTTTGTTGTGTATAAAAAACCCTCTTAAAAAAATAAAGCTCTTCAGGGCGTAAATAAATAAAGTCTTAATTGTAGAAGAACTGTCAATTGGAACTGTGCGGGGTGGGGGTAACGGCTAGAGCTGTGATTGGTTAGGATTATCATATGACATTTCAGTGACAACTTACCGTCTTTGCTATTAAATCTATCTTTCGTTTACTGTACAATTTTCGTTACAATATTTGTTTCCTCCATGGTGTGAACCCTGCCTTTACATTAGTTGTTACGATGGCGGTTCTGAACTTTGCTCGGTTCCTTATGACAAACGCCACTTTTAGTCTTGAAACTTTACAACTCTGGGTATTGTATTGTTGCAACACCAAAAAGAGTAGACAGCAACGAACCAGCCACAATAGTTCACCTGCTACTGGTTCCCACTTATCGATTTTACCCGAACAACATACTATCACCGAAAAACGTATTGTACTCTGTATGCAATCAAGTGAGGAGAGGACGTCTTGCTTTCTATTCATCGAAATACATTTTAGAATGAACCATCAGCAATCAGCAAAGTGCCGGAAGAAGGCAGTCAACTAATAGCCTCCACAGAAAGAACGTCGTTCGCCATTATCACACAATAGGTATTGCTTAAAAAAAAATCAAGCGATAATAAGAAAAATATTATTTCATTCATATTGAACGCGTATGTGTATGCTTTTCATCAAGCCAGGTTTAAAGGTTTCCGAGCGTTTTGTATCTTTTGTATGGGAAAAATTGATGAATCAGGTTTCCTTTTCAGGTAGTAAAAAAGGAAAGAAGGCCCTTAGGACACCACCTTCAAAAGATTGCCATATTTTCACAAGCTTTCGCTATCGACACTGCTAAATAATGAACGGATGATTAATCGCATCCAAATATTATGTTGTGATATAAACCTTCTCACAATATTTTAATTTAATTTCACGAAAATCATGATGTATTTTTTAATCGAGCCTAAATACTGTCGGTATTGATTTTGTCAAGCAAGTGAACATCGGGTCCCCCTTATTATGTTGAAGAGTCACTTGAATCAGACAATCCTTCAATCAATGGCGATCCCCTCGATGGTGTTTTGCATTTTTCGGCCAATGAGTAAATACTCGAGTGATAAAAGTTGAAAGGAAAGTGTGACAGTGAAGATGACGGAAAGCCTGGTGACCAGAGCGGTTAATTCGAACCATTGAATCTGTTTCGATGTCCAAATGTTGTGTACAATGCGGGACAGAGGTTCGCAAACTTTTGTTGCGAGCTGTTATAAAACTGTTATATTTTTTTATTATAAAAATTTTAAAATTATAATATATATATATATATATATATATATATATATATATATATATATATATATATATATATATATATATATATATTCCATTTATTTAAAAAACTTATATAAAATAAATTCAAATATTTATTGCATTCAAATGGGTAAATGGAGATTATCATATTTGCCAAACAACAATTTAACCATTTTTTTAAGATTTAAGAATATTTCCAAAATTAAAAACCGACGATATACTTTTATTAATAGGTTATCCCATATGATGAGAAAAGTTTATAACTAAGATAAAGATAACTATAAATTACAGATTATTATTAAATTATGAATTTTTGTTGAAATTATTTACTACACACAGTTCACATGACTTTTTTCGTGATCTTTGCATTTAAACAAATAAAAAATAAACAAACTTAAAGAAATTATGATAAAAATGCCAATATATAAAATATCATCAAATACATATATTCGCCATTATAATTTATTATGTCTATTTCTTCTTAACACAAATACAAAAAAGGGTGATAACCTACTTGAAATTTAATATAATAAGTAAAAAAAATGATTTTATCGGTTACTACAACTGGGAGATCGGTAATAATATTAATAAAATCCCGATCGATCGTCTTGATCCAGGTTTACTCTGATTTCCTGTATTGTAAGGTAAATACTGATTATTTAGTCGGTGACCTGTGTAACTAGTATTAGTTAAGATCACCGACAGACAATTAACACGTTGTTATGTATAAAAAAACCTTCTCAAAAAAGACCCTCTTTAAAAAAATTAACCGAAAATAAATAAGCCGTTCAGAAAAAAACTCTTCTTCACACTTTAGAGGGAATCCACCAAAATGCATTGGAGAATGTATTGGAATCCTATATTGTAAGGTAAATACTGAAGCGATTATCAAGTCGGGCAGAGCCGCTCTGTCGGTGATCTGTGTAAATAGTAATAGTAATATAACCGACAGGCAAATAACACGTTGTTGTGTATAAAAAAATCTCCTAAATAAAAGCTCCTCGGGGTGTAATAAATAAATCATAAAAATTAATAACTTTGAACACATTTTTTAAAATTTTAAATGCATTCAACCTGGCAAACCCCGAAAGACAGTCAATTATTCAGACAATAATTTTAGTGTAATTTAGACATTGTTTAAATATTGAAAGGTTGTCGTTCCCTGGATGTATAATATAGTGGATACAGTGATTCAGTGGTGAGTGCAAGAGTTGAAGCCTCATCGATCATCGTACGGAGCGTAAATCAATGACACTGTGACATTCTCACTCCACCATACTAAATCTACTACAACTTCACACTTGTTAACGGATCAATTGCGATATAAACAATGAGGAAGTCGAATTAAAAATATTTAAAAAAAATATCGTGGTGGGAAGATCGTCACTTATCAGCAGAGTCCGGCAAATGCCATTTTGTAACCTTATCATGCTAATTTTTGCCGATTTTGGAATAAAAACTTTCCCAAAAAAAGCCTCAAGATTTAGACTCAAAAAAAATCAAAGAATTAGGTGTTCCATTGTGTTGATTCAAGTGATGAAATTAAATAATATAAAAAAGTGAAGGATTTTTTTTGTATTTTGATATACCAAACCACATCCCTTTAAGTAATATATTTAACCTTATTATTTTGAGTAAGAAATTTACATTCCATAACATCAGTTTAATAACACAATTTCATCTTATTTTAGTATGTAAAGAATATCATTAATTTAATAAAAAAATATAATAACCAGCGCAATAGCTCAGGGGATAAGAAGCGTGGCTACAAATACTATGGTCATGGGTTCAAATCCCACTCAAGTCAAGAATTTTTAAATTGATTTGATCGGTTATTACGACTGGGAGATCGGGAATAATATTAATAAAATCGCGATCGATCGTCTTGATACGGGTTTACTCTGATTTCCTGTATTTAATTTACACGTTGTTGTGTAAAAAAATAAAATCTCCTCGGAGCGTAAATGAATAAAAAAGTATTCTAGTTGAATAACGAAATCAATTTATAAGTGGTTCATTTACGAGTATACTATTTTAACATATAATTTTTCACAACAGTGAAATATAAATGCCAATTAACATTGCTATTTTTTTTTAATTTTAAGAGCCAATTTGCCACTTTTTTTTAGAGATACTTTGCATAAAAATAAGTGCTGATTTTTGGCGGACTCTGCTTATCACCATAGCTATCTATGAGTGAGTCATCAACGGAATATTTGACTCATAATCACACGCATCTCGAATGTTTGTTTAAGAAATTAAATTAAACATGACTGGAATTGTATTGTGTTGTCGGTGTTGGAATGTGAAGAGTATTTTGCTTTGTAAGAGGCGCCGTCCATTTTGATCTGATGTATCGGACAACTTGGACAATTCGACTTAATTCAATTGTAGTCAACTAACTTTATGATACGATACTACTATTATAACCATTCAAATCATTTCATTTACACAAATATACATAAATTATAACCATCGTACATATAATCTAACGCGTTACGATGGTTTAAAAAATAAAAAAGAAGAAGAATTATCTTACCGTAAACTGGTGTGATTAGTGATATTGTCTTCGACATTTGGACTAGAAACATAGTTGATAGTACAACAATAAAAAATGTGGATAATCTTTCAAATTAAGGTTAAAATGTAATTATAATTTTGGTAATGAAGATTGTAAAAACAATTCCCATACATTTGGTCACCCCAAACGGTGCGCATTGCCCCAAGGAAACTTTTATTACAAATTAAATATTTAAAATAATTCAATGAACACGATGAATTAAGAATATTTTACTATTCATATTATGACCGGTAAATAATTATAACTTGTTTTCGAGATACTGTCATGTATGATTAGCTATTAATTAATCAATCAACTATTGATAAAAAATAATATATTTTCCTATCTTGCCTATAAATATTTTTAATGATTTAAAGTTCCTATAAACTCCATTATCGGGATAATTCAAGTGCGCTTCGTTAGTAGTTCTTTATGAGAAAACTTCCTTGTTATAATAAAATAACAACAAAAAAATCCCTTTTTATAATATAATTTTTTTATCAATAAATATATTAAGGGTATTCTGAAAAAAAACTATCAAATGACGTTTAGTCTAAGATAATTTTTCTATCAAATTAAAGTGAAATCACACATTATTATCAGACCTAGTCCAATTGGGTGTGATGAATTTCTTTGGCATATTCGAGTCGTGCTACCATTTTCTTTATTATTTTATTTCAACTGTCTGATATTTATGATATACAATTATTATGTTCATGGGACAAACTATAAAATTGAATGCAAATTTCAAAAATGTTTTGTTAATATATCAGAAAATTAATAAAATAACAAAAGTCAGTGATGGAAATTACAATTTAGATTTGTTTGATTTAAAGTATTAAAATTAATAATTTTAAGTAGTTATTGAATGAAAATACATTTTTACAACTTATAATATGACTAATGCGACTGAGATATATTATAATAAAGTCCCAATTGATCCGAATATCCTGGTTTGTAAGATGAATACTGACAATTACTTACATTTGATATTTTGAATTTAAGGTACTCAAGCTAATCCGCATATTGTTGTTTTTTCAATTTTACTTTATAAATGTTATGCACACATTTTGTAAATATTATTATAGTTAAGTTTATGACGTAAAAAGTGTAAGTATAATAAAATATTTATTATTTCAAATATTATATTCATGGGACAAACTATAAAGTCATTGAAAACCTCTAGGCCGAGTTTTCTTTATTATATAGGAGTGTCTCTGGATTTTTATTATATCTTTTGCCCTCTTCTACCAATTGTATTCAAAAGATTAACACCGATGGTTGATTGTTCTGACGTCGTATGGATATTTAGCGACATTTCGTCGTATTTAAAACACCGATCATGAAATCACAACACATGAGTCTTTCAGTATGGCACTTATAGATTGGTATAGGAGTTGAGATTTCCGATGATTTTAAATCGGTCAATGGGTTGGACAGTGCTCATTGATATATGAATAAATTATATTAATATGAGATCAGATGTTTGTTTTGTTGAAGAGAAGTGGCAGCCACTTGATACAGGGCAGACATGGCGTCATCTACATCAACTCTCATCTGTGTCTGGAATATATCGCCAATTTTATCCATTATCATAACAAGCCAAATTTAACACACTATCATCATTATATTATCATACAATTAAAATAAAATAATCCTATCGATTGTTTAGTAACACAAAAACGAATCTACAGTTAGTTATATTCAGTCATTCAATATTAAGAATCACTGATATTTGAAGTTAACAATATTTATTTCCTTCTCTACATGAAAACAGTCATTTTTTGTGTTACTGTTGTGGTATTATTATAGTTTTTCATAATAAAAATACAGTTACGTTCTTTTATTTATCTTGTACATTTAAATAGTAGTGTTTAGTTAAAATATAGTTCTTAATACTTTGATGTACAAGTATTAAAACTCTATGTGCTCTTAAGATATTATGGAACTGAGCCACATATTCATACGAACAACATTAACAAATTCTACATTTCAATTAAAATTACCCTAGTTATACTTGTTGAACGTGTGTGTATGTTATATGTTTGTACGGATCCCTTAATGTTACCAGATGGAAGAATAATATTTTATATAATTATTTCACTACAATTAATACATATCTAAAATCTCGCAACGGGTATTTGAATGAAAATAATATTAAAATAAAATTAGATATATTTAATATTGCATAATAAATGATAATTCTCAAAAAACATTATTTATTGGTAGACTCGCTTTTTAAATATTGTGATGAGTTTAGTCATAGAAAAATTAACAAATTAATACCACACGTGTAATCAAAACTCAAAATAGAACCTTCATATTAAAGAGCCAAACAGAACATAAAAAACATTAACAAATTGAAAATTTCAATTAAAATTACCCTATTATTAAATAATCCTCAAATAAAATAAGACATTACACATTTCCAATTTAAATAAAAATCCTCATGTTAGTTTTAGATGTTAAAAAATGTATATACTCTGTGCACCTAAATCTATGTAGTTTCTAAGATAAATTGTTAATAAAGTAATTATAATATATATTATCCCCGTATTATTTGGATAATATCAGATCATCCCCAAATAATATAAGACATCGATTAATTAATTTTGCATTCAAATATGTAATTTTATAAAGTGGCTAAATTTATTAATATACTATACAGGGTCAATTTACATTAATCGATTTATTTTAATGAGAGATTTTGGCGATTTGGATTTTACCCTATTTAAAATAATTATTACACAGCTTAGGAATCGTTTATGTTAGAACCATTTTTATTTCAGATTATTATTGAATGTATTAGTCGCCATTAATGAAATTCTATTTTAATATTTTTAGTAAAAAAGGATATATACTTTCATAGGATATAAATTTCATTGCTGCAATAATCATTGTAGAACATTGCACTAATTTAATTATAGCGTTATAAAGCCATATATTTAATGATTAAAATATAATCTATAGCCGAGGCTTAACTGGCACGTATAATAATATTTATTTATTATATAAAGATAATATATTTTTTTATCAAATTAGAAATATTTCCCATTAGAATTTATTGTCATGTTTGGTTAATGCCACTTGGTTGTACTCGAATATGAACTGATGCGCAATGACAGATGTCTCAACCTATTCCTAATAATAATGTCTTTGACATTTCGCCTAATATCAAGTTACTAAGGTATCCTTTCTCGCTGGAATTTAATTGAATGACTTATCTAAATTCAGAATATAAAAAGTCCATGTACACTCAAACATTTTGTACATTGAGACCGAGACTGTTCGTTGATTCATACAATAAGTAACTTCCCCATCAATCAAATATCCCACATATGTTCTGTAAACGGAGACAAGAAGACATTGCGCTATTATATTTCAAAACATCGAAAGTATACTTTTTCAAACACATAAACATGGTTGTCTACTAATTTGGGATATATTTTTTTAATTCTTCAAAGAATGACGCATGTGGTGTTCGAAGATCAGATAACACAGCTTCCCACCGATGACTGAAATATTCATGGGTGAATGCATGTATTACAATGTTAAATTATACAAAATAGTATTCCCAATGTTTGCTTAAAAAAATAATACCACTTTTTAGCGTTCTAATAAATTTGTCAGTATTATTAGTATACGAGTGGTTTATAAATATTTCATCAATTAACATATTCAAATTGGCCGCCGTAAGTGTAATTCAATTTTATTCCTTTCGAATGCAATCGAGTACAGAATACTTTATTAGCGGGGCTCATAAAGTCTGAATACATAAACGTGTAAGAACATTTAATTTGATCGCTGATAAAATATAGATGGGTGTTTTAATTTGCATCGCAGTCATGTTGTATTATCAATCACATCCAAATATTATTAATTATTAAATTACTGCAAAAACATAACAAGTATATTTCAAAAGAAACGCTATTTCATAATAAATAAACATCAGATTTATATTCCTTTAATATGTATGTATATTAGAGGTTGGACTGTAAATCAATGAGAATACTTTAATAGCGGTTAGGTTAGGTTAGCTTAGGAAAGGAGTTAGGTTATCGCATAAATATTACAAATATTTTTTTATTTCACAATTTTAAGGCCCAGACAAACAGAATGCAAAATACCATCGCAGCGAACTGTCAACTGGTGAATATATATATATATATATATATATATATATATATATATATATATATATATATATATATATGTATATATATATATATATATATATATATATATATATATATATATATATATATATATATAATATATGAAAATCCAGTGCGCTCACAATCTGACGAACTCCGAGCGAGTAAATATGTATAATATATTTATTTCACTAATAATAATAATACCCTATCGTTCAATATTAATCTAAAATAAAAATATCTTAATAGGTATAAGAATATTTAATAAATATTTTTTTCGATACTCAACTGCGTTATAATATTTTCGAATAATTTATTGATATTGCATGTAGTGGATTTAGATAATTAAAAAACGGTTTTTATTAATAGGTATTAGAAAATCCTGGGTTGTGATGTAAATTTTATTAAAATGACAAAGGGAAAGTCGAATTG
The DNA here is from genome assembly GCA_022606485.1 of Agraylea sexmaculata. Classification (NCBI taxonomy): domain Eukaryota; kingdom Metazoa; phylum Arthropoda; class Insecta; order Trichoptera; family Hydroptilidae; genus Agraylea; species Agraylea sexmaculata. The sequence goes on from JAGTTH010002483.1 coordinate 27,576, forward strand.
GTATATAAATTTTATGTACTCGATACGTTTGGGGAACAACTTATCTAAGTTTTTACGGTCGTGAATTCGGCGATTCGTGACTTGAACAAATTGAAAACAGACAACAATAAGATAAGGATTGAGTGTTGAAAAGCGACCATATTTGGATTTTTATTTGTACACCATAAAAGGAACAGACGAATTTCATGATACTGTTTGGTTAAGAACACAGTACATAGAGTCTAAATATTTATTCATCCACTCATTATTCACAAAGTACTCAATAGTGTCTGGTGACTGGGCTGTAAATAAATAGTATGGACGATCGTTTGGCAAAATGTCGACTGTTAAATAAGGAATATTATTGTACCGCTTTCATATTTTTATTTATGAACACTCCAATTTACGACCGGGTTCTCTTTTTATGCGACCACTTTGCATTGCGGTCGTTCGGACTTACGTTCTGTTTTCTTTTATTTATTTATTTATTATTTTCAAACCTTTCACGTGGATTCGTCTGTATACGTCGTTTTATTGCAATATTTTTACACCGCTTCAAATAAAACGCAGCTATCACATTTTTTTCTTGTTTGACTATTGTTAAATATGCCCCCATATGTGAGATAAGGAACTCAGATATTAAATAATAAAAATCATAATTTAATCAATCAGTCACATTTCAACCAAAATCACAATGGAACTGTGTACTACTCTCATCAAAATACATTAAATGAAAAATAAAATTTACCAATATCGTAGTATTTAGCTACATACTTCTCAAATTTCTGACTGATATTTTTTAAGAAGAAAGTTAATTTAGTTTTTAAAAATATACTTCAGCCCCAAAAGAAGAGAGTAAGTATTTCGTAACTATATATAAATTAGTAGGAATAAATGCATTTTTAATATGAATTTAATTAAATTCTCAAAAGGCTAACTAAGGTTATAAGCAAACCTTGGCCAAGAGGGTAAAACAATAGATTTTCAATTGTAGAGCACTGCGTGACTTACATTTATATTATATATAAAACATAATAATATTAATAAAATTAAAATTTTTGAAATTTGTAATAAAATAATACAATAAACAAATAATATAGCAATATAATAAAGGAAATCGTTGAAGAAGTTTGAATACGCCAAAGAACTTCATCACACTTACTTAGATTACGTTTGGTTGTAAGGCATTATTAGGTAATTATGATTTATAATAAAACTACAAACTAAATATTTTAAAGGTATTAAATCTGTGGTTAATTCACAAATAATTATCTACAAAAAAATGCATTAAATGTACATTTTGACCATTAATTTCAAATAAATCTGTAGATACGTTTTTATGTAAATAACCCATCGTTTGGGTGCAAATACACCACCTTGTTAAGGTTATATTTTCACATTAAGCTTGTTTGCTATTTAGTAATTGATATATTTAATTAAAGTTGATAATAAATGTGTGTGAGATTGCAATAGAAATGTGTTGATAGTGAAACTGGAATTCTCGGCAAGTTTCCTCAACGACTGCCGGTCTAACAAGTTAAGACTCCCAACAAGTAATGATAATTAATGAGCCCACATGGGATTCTAATGTGTCATATTTATATAAACATAAACACTAAAATAAACTACGTATAATTGTGATCAATTAAACATTTTTATCATGATATCGTTTAGGCTATGGCGCTGAGGAAATGCCCATAAAAAAGTGTTCGATGGTTGTAAAATGTCTTTTTATGACATTCCATCACACTAATTGAAGCCCAAAATGCCACTTCTAGTGTGTTATTTTAATAGGGAATTGCACAAGGGACATTTATTCTGATTGGATTGTGGCGAATAATAATATTGGCTCTTTACGGTGATGATACTAGTAATAAATAACGAAATACCCCGCGGTGTCTAAATAGAAAAATAATCCTATGGGGTGAACGGGGCCGACTTTTTTCTCGCCTGAAAATATACACATTTTTTTATATAAATAGAAAATAAAGCTGGGCTTTCATACTGTAAATAAGGAAGGCGAAAGGGGCACCTGTGACTCCCCGAGCGAGTCCCAGGGGAACACAACTTCGCCTCTTCTAATAATTACATACCAAATATTACACCCACTGCACCACCGTTGGATTTTATTAAAAAAATATACCCTTTCGTACAAATTGGCATTATGGGCGAGATAAAAAAAAATGAAACGACTTTGGCACAACCGTAAATAACGTTGAGGGTTAATAATTTTCAATTTTCAGTAGTGGTCGAGGGTGGCCGACTACAAATCTACATTAAGTCAAAGAGATACGTGTACCTACTTGGAGAAACTGCATTTCACTACGTAAAATCAATATTTGAAATAGCTGAGAGCTCTAACGACAAAATGCGATAACGTGGAATGAATTTGAATACACAAAACACCCTTTCGAAAATGCGAAAAAATGCGCGACACGAAAACGATTTTTTTTTTCAAATAAAAAGCACTTACCTAACGTTGCATTCGAGTATATAAAGCCACAGAAACGTTGTTTGAATAAACTAGAAAATAATATAAAAATATCATATACACCATAGTTGGGCTCCTATTCATTTTATTATAGGCAAATTATTCAAAATGACAATCAATAAGGTATAATGCTACAGAAACGTTGTTTAAATAAACTAAAAAATTATATAAAAATATCATATAAATCATATTTGGGCTCGTATTAATTTTTTTCCAATTTATTCCAATCAATAAGGTAACCTCATGCAAATAGTTTTTTTTAACCTGTTTACAAAAAATGAAATAATTAAACAGTTGGGTATCAATTTGGCTACTTATTTTTTTATCTAAAATAAATATGTGAGTCAAACTGTAGTGAATAATTAGTTTATAGGTACGATAAAGAAAGAAGGCAATTTTTTTGTTTGCTATACCCTCACCTCCCCTTTTAAAAAATTCTCAATTATTAAAAGTCAAAAAGTAATTTTTATAGTATAAAATTCAATAATTTTTTTTTACGTAAATCGAGTCTTAACACAAGGATTTGAATATTAAAGTATTAAGTACTGGATATATGTACTTGTTTATATTTATTAATTAATTTATTTACGCCCTTACACACAACAAGGTGTTAATTCATTATTCAGGTCACCGATTAATTAATCAGTATTTACCACACAATACAGTAAATCAGAGTAAACCTGGGTCAAGGCGATCGGGATATTATTCTCGATCTCCCAGTCGTAATAACCGATCAAATGATTTTTTTTACTTGGACGAGATTTGAACCCAATATTTGTATATCCTTAGCTATTACGGGATTCAAAATTAACATATTCACTGAACTTGTGAATATATTATAAAAATGTGTAGTCATACTTGTGATATTTACGGATGTTTAAAATAGTTTTCGCGTACTCTGCTTGAATATTATGTCAATGGTGTCCAAATTGCGGAAATTGAAGATTAAGACGGACATTTTTAGAGGCTATTTTGTCAACTGAAATTGATGTGATTTATTGAGCAGACTTTTACAGATATTTCAGTTGATGTTTGCGGCGAGTTCCGTAGTCCTAAACAAACAATACGAGGAAGTTTCATAATCCCTCACTGAGAATACTTTCCAACAACATACCATAAGTATTTACGTATATGTGTGTGAGTTTGTTGGATTTGCTTCCTTATTAATTGAATAAGTTTCTTTAATCAGTAGAATGTACGACATTAGATATATATTACCAAAACTCACATAAAACACCCAAACAATTGTTTTAACAATAGATACAGTTTAATGCTTTATATTCGACCACTGCGGTAATAATTTCATTGAACTCATTTGGTGGCGGTTTCAAATTTCAATTAAGGGTGGGTTGGGATTCAGTATTTCCGACCCTAATGAGATTTTAAAATAAGCATCCCTTCAAGAACAACTAAATGACACCCCCGGGAATAATGATCGACCCTTGAAATGCACACATTTTAATAATAATAACCACACGACTTTACATTTACAAATCCAAATATATAAAAAAGAAATCTTACCTTTGTTGAATTATCTCTCCTTTAACCGGATGCGCCGCCAATCTGAAATATAAAATAAAATATTAAAAATTGAATATTTTCCTTTGGAAATTCCGTTTCCCAGAGGTATTAAGTTGATCTTTTCAGCCTACTGGATAAGCGGAATAAAGTGAAGAAATTTCTCTCACTTATTAATTAATTTAATTTTATGTGGATAATCAAAAAATACGTAATCGGAAAAAGGGGAGACTATATGATATATAATATTTATTTTTGATCTAAATACTTTGGCGGAAAAACAGCATCAAAATTCAAAATGAATAGATATTTTATCGGTCATTTAATACGCATTTCTATATAATGATATAAAATATTCCTCTAAGGTTTTCAATTGAAATTTGAAAATCCCGTCATGCCGTCAATTGAAATACTTCTTCCCCTATGTATATAATTTTTTTATTAATATAATTAAATGAATGAATGATTCAAACGCAACAGTTTCAAATAACAGGTAATTTTTATTGATGAAAAAAATACAAGTAGATTGAAACGTGTTGCGCAGTTATACAGGGTGGAATTGAAATAACTAAGAATATTTTAGAGGGTGGTAGGATATCTTTAATATAATAGAAAAAATATTAAATACATATAACAGACACAATATACACTACTTCACAGAAATAAAAAAGCATAATAAATATTTTTGTACTTATATTTGCGATACCCTACCACCTCGTAAATAATTTTCAGTTATCCCATCCTGTACATTGTTGGGGAAGATTGGGTTGTTTCACAATATGAATAGTTGATTCAATGGGGCGGAACAATTGACATTGTCCTCATATTATAATTAAACTTGTTGAACATTAGTATTGAAGTGTTTGAGGTTAGTCGCTAGTTTTATATGAAATTGGTATTGTCGACATGAGGAATTCTCATATATGAAGTGGAGGTGCGTGCCAATATGCAAATGTGTGCGTGTTTATTATGGACATGTACAAATATATATATTTACACACACACATATACAAAATTATAATGTATTGGTGTAATTATACAGTCGACTTGTTACCATAGAAACACTTTTCAAACATTAAAACCACCACTAAACCACCCACCAACCCTACAAACAACTCCCACATCGAGCTGGAAATGACACAATACTTTGTTTGCTTGTTGCCATTCGATAATTGTTAACTGAAAACCATTTAATACATACACCTCATTAATTGATAATATTAACAAAACCTATGCTGAATTTGCCGGCAAACAGAAATGTATATTTCTATTAATAAAATATGGCTTAAGCAGTCCAATTATATCTAAATATATATACGAAGGCTTCATTCATAACGGGATTATTTATTCAAATTCGCCCACGTATAACATCTTCAGTTTAAGGCTTTAGTTACGTTTACGTAATACACACTCATAGGTTTGAATCCTGTCCAAATACTATAAAGACTTATTATAGGTTTACACTAATTGCCTGTTTTTTAAAGGTTAAATAAATCCCCAAAGAAAGGAAATCAGCTAAAAATTTCGCATAACTGTATAATGAAAAATCAATGAATAAAAAATATTTGACTTCAAAATGTATAATTCGTAACCGATGGACGCACTTCTTGTCAAGTATTTAGTGTTTAGATTTAATTGTTTACTTGATTGAAAGTATAATATATTAATAAATATAATAAACAGATAATTGCGCTAATTCTTTACTTGATTGAAAGTAAAACATATTAATAAACACATAATTACTTATTTAGTTTGTGATAATTTTAAGTAGTTGTTAATAAAAATATTTTTACAGCCATTTATTCATTCGGCACATAAGCGCATTTCGATAAATATACCTACTGTTTGTGCAATATACATACTTAAAATTCTAATAGGTCTTTATTTAAGAAAAAAAAATAATGAAAATAAAAAAAACGACGTATCAGAGAAAACTCTTCTTCGCGCTCTTTAGAGGTCTTTGTTTAGGGGAGGAAAATTAAGTACCCACTGATGAATCCATCAAAATTTATAGGAGAATGTAGAAGCAGTTGGGGATTTTCAAATGATAATAACACCCCTTAACACGTGTATTTAATATGGTGATAGATGTACAAAGCCAGCCGATTTGTAGAAATGGAGGCAAAGGATTGGAATAATGACGACGCGGTGTGGAGGATTTGTGTTTGTGTAGTGAAGTTGTGCTGAAACTTCAGGTCTAAGAACATTTTCGTTTACACGTTGGAACAAGAGGCAAACACAAATAAGACAGCCCATGAATAAAACATATTATCAAACACTAATTCCACGAGACGAATGCATAGCGATTCCACTTTATATTGAATTATCAATCACATTCAATTTGCACGCGACACTTATTTTTAGTACGAATTTGGTTATTTTTACAGCAAAAAAAAGGCCGGACAACTGCATGTACATATAAATATCAATATGGCGGATACAGCAGGTGAGTTTGACATAGGCAACACTAATTGTCTCACTAAGACTCATCTTCTCGGTCCTCCATGTTGATATTTATTAATTCATCAGTCTTGCATTCTAATCAAGGAGTTTATAATAAAAAATCCATTGTTTATTTATTGTGACGGATCCTCTTAAACCTAAATTGTAATTTGCCTCCATTTCGATATTATTTATTTATTTATATTGACATATATTATTAAATCATACTGCATTACCACTAGAGCATTACGGGGGATCCCAAGTTGCAGTTATGATAACGCAGCACCCGTCAGTTGATAAAATAATAATTCAAAAGAAGATTTTACTGGATTTGATCCAAGCAGAATTTGGGAGCTTTTGATTCTAAACGCCTTATATTATTTAAATTAACTTATTATTTAAATCAATTATGGTTAATGGTCCAATTTTGCGAGTAAATCTTAAGAGCTAAGGTTAGGTGCACAGAATATAGAAATATTTCTAATACGAATATTGTGAATTGATATGGAATGGGATTTAATAAAATTTACAGAGGATATGAAAAAAAAATACAAAAACCCATATAAATTTTTAAAAAAATCCTCGGGTGTCCAACATTTTTTAATTGGATCATTTTTCCAAATCTTAGGAAAACATACATACATTTATATTTTTTACGTCTGTTCGATTTCGCTAGTTTATTCAGGGCTTGTATATTCTGGGATACTTAGTATTAATAAAAGATCACCAATAATGTGCAGAGAGGGTATGGAGTGCAATAAGGGTATGGAGTAAGAGTGGTATAATGGCTTGTGGTCTCTTTGTGCCTGAAACTAAGTAGGAGACATCGCCTTTAGGGACCCAAAACCACTGCAATCATTATTAATGTCATTAGAACATCCGTGTGGACCGAACTTTCCATGTACTTACATACTAAACTGTCCTTTGGTCACCATACAAAAAATATCCACATGTAAATTTCCCACGATTATTTATTTTTTTATAATAAAATATATACAAGAAAGATACAAAGAGACATCAGACTGAAATATCGCAACAGAATTACAGGAGGCTAGGGTCCTAAAGGAAAATAATGTATTATAGGAACAATAAAAACAAGAATTAAGTAAAATAATGAACCATAAGGCACACGGGTACACAGGAACAAGTACTCCGCAGAAACGAAGGAAGAGATAGATAAAGCAGGTCTTTATCAGTCTCTTTGACAGCCCATTCATTCAAAAGGCCTGTGTCAAAAATCTATGTTGGATAGTTCTGGACGAAGAAACCCTAAAAAGGGTATGACCGCGTCCACACATATAATTATCCTGGCAGAACAGTCCTATGCGATATAATATCCCTGGAATAGAAGCTTGGTCTCTAATAACCAAAAATAAAAGGCGCAATATGAACATGTCTCTCCGGAGCTTCAACGAATTGTATACAAGGGCGCCCAGAAAAAATTTCATGGCATACATGAAAGGTCAATAAAATAATTACTTTTGCTACAAGAATCGAAGGAATGCCTTCTGTACTCTCTCGATGGAAAGCGAATAAATGGCATCAGCTGGTGACCAAATATCAGAACAGTACTCTAAATAACTTCTGACTTAAGTATTGTACAATACGCGTGCGGATTATAATAGTTTAATGGAAAATAAGGTCAACTATAAAAAATAGGTCGAAGAAAGCACAAGTAGTACAAGGTGGCGGTTTCCCGAATGGAGATTTATCGAGTGGGCGTTATAGTATTGAAGGGCGGAGCGGAGTTTCAGTGGTCGGATAAATATATTTTTTTTTCAATGTTTGTTTTGATATCGGGGGTGGATTAGCCACCGGGGGATGCCAGATGGTTGTTGTAGTAGGACCATCACCCACCCCAGTTAAAAACAGTGAGCTGCAATAGTATGAGCTCGATTTATTCCGGACATCTGTTGCGGCCGGGGGATGAATAAATGGACCTGGATTAAGCTGCCTTATTCACAAACTCTTAATTAAAAACCTTACTTCAATAGAATTCACGCAAAAAATATTGAGAAACTTATCATTATAAATTAAATAGATCGATGTTTAAACACGAGTCACCCCTGATGTACATAAATGCAATATGAGTTAATATGATAATGACATTTCAAACGCCGGCTGACTCATTAATCATTTACTGTTGTGTGCTTGTTGGCTTTTTTATTTTATCATTTTACATATTGTCACGTCCTGCCCACAACAATTTTAGAGGCAATATTTTTATTTCACTTATTAAAATATTCAATCACCGCCGGCTGAAAATATTAATAATTAATTACGGCGATGATTAATAGTAAAATATAAATAATAATTAATTCAGGAGGAGATTCACCGGTGTCAGTTATTGGGCGGCATATTGTGATTAATCGAGGGAAGGATTTCGCGAAGACACCGACGATAAATATTAATTATTATTGGAATGTACAAGTCGAAAATCATTAATCACAGACCAAGTATTTAATATGCGGGATATCAAGTCGATGCATATTAAATCTAAAATAAATAATATTGATTGATTGTCACAACGACAACATTTGCAACCAACTTGGACGGGGGTAAAAGACTGTTGCAATATGCAGTTTTATTGTCAATCAATTTATAAATAATAATAAATAAACATTTCACAATTATTGATTTATATCATGCCCTTTAATCCTAGATACTTTATTATTTTAAGCACTTTAAAATATACTTTTTCTTTAACTAAATTGATTTTTAAAAAAAACTGATTATTTAATATTTGTATTTAGATTTTTGTATGCAATTGTATGTTTTCTTTAAATCTAGTATAACCAAAGAATTCAAATAATGAAGGGTTGATATAAATCAAAATTTTATAAAAAGAACGAGAAACAATGATATACATTTTGATATGTTCATTAGTCTATTCGTACACACACGACGCACCAACACACTATTATATTGAATACAGCCCTTTTTTCATGTGGTTTTATATATTTTTTTACTGACGAATGCTGCAGCATCAATACGGCGACTTGGGATCCCCCGTAATGCTCTATTGGTACTGCAGTATAAAAGAATAATATTTCTATAAATATGTAAAATATATATTTATATAGGGTGGACTTCAAATAACTGAGAATATTTTAGCGGGTGGTAGGGTATCGTAAGAATAATTGAAAAAAAATTAAATATAAAAAAAAAAAATATCAATACTATTAATAGTGCTTTTAGAATCGAATTTGGGCCACCATCTTGGAATCAGCTGTTTCTCTGAAGTACTGAGTAGTGACTGTTACGTGTATATTGTGTCTGTTATACGTAATTTATATTATTAATAAAAAAAATATACTTACGATACCATCCCCTAAAATATTCTCAGTTATTTCAAGTCCACCTTGTATATATATTTTTACCGTGTATATGGAGAAAGATGGTTTCCCAGGCCACCATACAGACATGAGTCTTTCATGTTATTAACAAAACTAATAAATGCTTTAAAAATTGAGTCTCCCTTAAAGGCTATTGTGACCTATGGCCGCCACTTCTTCGCCACCCTTTATAGTTACGAATTTAAGATTTAGGACTGCATAGTTTGATGATTGATAATGTCAGCGTCTTATCTGATTTCTGGCTTATAGTTTAGAGTTCAAAACATATTGTTGCTCAAGTCAAAGGCTGTATAGTGAGTGGAAGAGTGACAAATGAGCTGGTGTCGTTTGCATGCGCATCTGTGTAATTGGATTTGATATGGAGCTCCGCCACCCCATACAAAAGCCACCCTCGCCCAAAAGTACATACACACATGGGCGATTTGTTTACGCTTGTTGAGAAAGTGCCCATGATTTATTTTCATTTCGGCATCGTACCTCGTCCCGTCAGACAACGAGCAATTTGCGGTGATCTTGGTTACATATTCAAGTGCATCAACCACTCTAATAATACGGATTGTGATTATATGTAGCCATTTTAATATCGAGGGTATACTGCTAAAATGCACCAAGTTATATTTTGAGTTAGGGATGCATTTGTATACGTTTTTTATTACTTTATCTACTGCCAAAACGCACTCACTCGTATCATCAATATTTCGGGAGAAAAACATTTAACTAAGTCTTAAATTTTTGGATCATCGGTTAAAGTGGTTTTTTTTTTCATAATATTAATATTAATACCAATAGAATTTATTTTTAAATTTCAATATATAAAAGCATAAATCCTATATATCGAGGGTATACTGCTAACATGCATATTAATGCAAGTAATATGACTTGCATTAATAGTTTTGAGTAAGGGTTGCATTTGTACATGTTTTTTATTATTTTACCAACTAAATGTCTCACTCAGACTCAGCTGCTAGGTCCTGCATATTGATATTTATAAATTCATTAGTCTGGCATTCTTATCAGCGTTAATGATTTAAGAAGTTGTAATATCGAGGGTATACTGCTAAAATGCACTAGGTTATATTTTGACGATTTTGAATTAGGGATGCATTTGTATATGTTTTTTATTACTTTATCTACTGCCAAAATGCACTTAATCGTATCATCGATAATTCGGTAGTAAAGTCAAATTTACATTTTTAGTTTCTGTTAGTTAAAATAGAGGTATTTTTTATAATTGTGTTATGTTTGGAAAGATAAAAGAAGTCATTGGCTTATAGCACGTTGTCAATTATTCAAATATATACTATAAATTTAGAGTCCTGTTAAGATTTTTTTTTCACTAATTCTACATTATCTTAAAACTATGAAATATGACTTAGTGCATTTTGGCAGTATACCCTCGATATAATACCTCGAAATTGGAATGAAGCCACTAATTGTACGGAATAAAGTAGTGCACCATCGGATAACCGCATAATAAGGATAAGCTTCATTTTATTATATTATTTGAACAATTATTTAAACAACAGTCATCTTTGAGAAGATTTTGGGAACATACCGATATAAAAATGTACATAAAATCTTATGTATTTCTTATCAAGCATCACGCCGAGAGAATAAATTTAAAAAAATATATGCCTTACTATATGATGAGATTGCTTCACAAGGGGTTGATAAGGTATTTATAGGCCTTTGGTTTCCCAGGCCACCCCACAACAATGAATCCTTCAGATCTACCAAGTGACACCATTGGACACTGTTTTTTCCACCGCCGTGGATCGAACGCGAGAGTCTTACTCACGAATTCGTCATACTAACCACTGGATGAATAAAAAATAAGTAATATAAAAGACGACTACTGTGCCGATTTTCCATAGTTTATCAAAAGCATGGTAAATAATATTTATTTAAATTAAATAAGAGATAAGGTTCGATTGTAAAGTGATACAATATGTTTAAATTCAATCTGTGTTGTTTATATTTATGGGGATTATATTATCCGTTTTACGATGTTGAATGCACACAGTGTATCGAATATTTCGTGTTGTGTTTGGATTTAGACCTCATAAAATAAGCATTTGCAATAGTTTTATATTCGTATGGATGTGTGTTCTTAAAGTCTCATTTTTAAAGGTAGGTTTTCCGACTGTGGCAGGTACAAAGTTTTCCAATAATTCTGGTCCGATTGCCAGAACCGTCTCTTCTGGAAAGTCTAAATTTACGATGCTCACAATAAAAGAGTGTCATTTGACCTGCAACCTGTCTGAAATCTTGTCCCTGTCCTCTCTATATGTTGTATACACTCTAGTTTGTAAGCCTAATTGATTTGGATTCGCAAATAAAGTCATTTTTAAGCCGCATCGATCGCTACTAAACATACAAACCAACTCGTTGATTATTAATTTAAATATATGTGCGGATAGACACTCTTCAAGGGGGTGCAGTTTAAATTGTAAACGGGCAATTTATTCGGGAGCAATCAATGTCTCAAGTGATGTATCGTTGGAATTTTACATATTGTAGGTTTATATGGGGTTAGTTTTGAGTGGCGCAGTTGGTACGATGGGTGTAATTCATTAAGGTAATGCATTCGAGTCCGGACGAATGCCAGTTCTATTACTATCACAACTAACACTACTATTACTAATATTCAACATTCACTGAATACATTGTATTAATTGTATCTGAATCATGTGATATCTTCCCGAATTAATACCAAGAAAAAAAGTATAATTATTGATAGATGAACTGTTTTATTATTTATACAAACAATGGAACGAACAGATCAATTAACAATAACAACAACAAAAATGTTTACTTGTTTATTTAATTATGTCAAAATAAAAAACCACTTTATTATGTTCGAAAATCTACAAACTTAAAGTGAGGTATAAAATATTTTTAAATAAAATTATCCTGCTGAATGTTGGAATCCTTAGAATATATTGAGTTAACATTAATTTGAAGTATTTATGTAGATAGACTACTATTTTTAGATTTTATTTATATTAGCGTCACAAGACACTTTTTGCTAAATTAAAATATTTTGTTGTTTTATAAATTTTAGTTATTAATGTCATGTATTAATTTGAGCAAAATATAATTTTTTTATGAATTAAACTTATTGATCGTGTTGATTACCTGATGGTATTCCATAATTATTTAAAGAAATTATAGTGGAAATTTATAAATATAGTGGAAATTACAAACTTATTTCTTTAAATACATATTTTAACATTATAATACAGTGTATTAAATCCGAAAAAATAAAATTATTCCAACCTAAGATGATTGATATGTTGAGGTTTAATATAATGTTAAAATATGTATGTTCTCTGATTGGTTCAACTAATTTCAAAAGATTATATGAAAAAATATAAATATATAAGTGTACGCAAATGGATCACTATACGCCTATAAAAAAATTGTAAAATAATAATATTTTTTTTTTATTGAAAATATTACCGGAACAATTGTCTCATGGAATTGTTTAATGGTTATAATAGACGCGGTAGGAGTACATTATTTAAAATTGTGAATATACCGTCCTGGGGAAGTTTCGTCGAGTTCTGGTATTATACAAGGTATACCTATTATTTTTAATTTAAGGTGTTTGTTTAGTAGAAATGTAGTTGTATAAATATAGTGGGTGGGCAGTTGTAAAAGGCTAATAAAGCCGTACCGCAGCTGCGGCCTTTATGCAAATTTGAATTGCGGCTATGCCACATGCAACCACCGCATATAGAGACACTCAAAAATACAATCCATCATACTAAAATCACTATTCGATTGCATAAATATTTTAATTTAGAGTGTCACGCTTACAGAGGTCGGATAAGTTAGACGTTAGTAGTTCACGGAGGGAGATATTTGCAAACGAGAGTAATTTAAGCCGACATTCACTAGTACTTCTCGGCTGAATAACGACTCTCTTATGCACTCTGCTTGTCATTAAAGGAGCTTCCAAATTAAAAGAGACCGACACCTGGTCGACGGAAAAGTTTTCCAGCCGAGAGAGAATCATTTCGGACAAATAAAAACGAACCTTCACTAATTACTTGCTTGGAAATGAAACGAGTGTTATTGACCAGAAAAAGTTTATCCATTTCGGGCGAAACTGCGCCAATAAGGCTGCCGACAAAATATTTATAATCCTTCATATCCAGTACAGCAAAAAGTCGATAATTCATGTCATGATACATCAAAGGTGAAGGAGCTTTCATTGCGTTTCCCATTCAATATCCGTTATTTTGACTACGCCTACTGCGACTCCAGATTAAGGTTTCAAAGTTTTCCAATTCGATTTTGGAAGTTTGTGAAACGAAAAGGCAAACAAACAGCGATCGCATTTTAGAAAAACATGGAATCGCTTCAACCACGAACTTAATAATCTACTCGCGTATTATAAATGAGTAGGCCATTATCAAAGACGACTTAAGACCATTTTTTTTGTTGATAATTTATATTATTCAGAAAGTGTCCTACCTAGATCGACTTAAATATTAGCCTTATGATGAAAATCGACCGTTTTGTTCGTAATTGATTATGTTTTATTATTATTCATCAGAGAAAACAGTCGTCTGGAATACCAAAGAACCTACATCTCTGATGGAGCTTTTTTGAGATGGTTTTTTAAACATAACAACGTGTTAATTGTCTGTCGGGAATCTTAACTATTACTAGTTACACAGGTCACCGACTTAATAATCAGTATTAACCTCACAATCCAGGAAATCAGAGTAAACTGGACCAAGACGATCGATCGGGATTTTATTAATATTATCCCGATCTCCCAGTCGTAATAACCGAACAGATCAATTAATAAAATCTTGACTTGAGGGGGATTTGAAACCATGACCAAAGTATTTGTAGCCACGCGTCTTATTAGTGTTCAAAAGTCAAAAATAATTTTAGTGGTTAAGAGTCGTCTTTGATACTAGACAAATGTATCAGAAGAGATATTTTTTTCCTATATACAATAACAGATTTTAGCTATGGACTTTTAAAAGATATTTGATTTTATATTTTTTGATGTGATTTGGTGGTTTGATTAGAAAACGCTCAAAATTCAAACAGTCATTATAAGACTCTTCTGTATATAGCTACCGTTTTATTCAAATCTCTATAAAAAACTATAACATAATGATATATAAAAGAAATTATTATAATACCACAATAATAAAAAAAACACCAATTCATCAAAGGGAAAAATGATTTACTTTAAAAAATACAGAAATTACTCTTGTAGGTTGAATTAATTCACTTTTGACACCATATCTCGACTGCTCCAGCGTATAATATCGTAAGTGCAAAAAAAATCTCTGTGCTCTTAAGTCTTTATGGAACTAAGCCACATATTTAATCTGTCACGCGTCACTCGGTTAAATTATTAATTATAAAATATAACAATTTACGATTGAACACCTTCTATTGACAGAGACATGAAATTTGTAATAGATAAAAGATAAATCTACATTAGTTGCCGGTCAAATAGGACTATTTTACTATTTCAAAAAAGTCCCACTTAATAGGTTAAATAATGATTGAAAATCAACATTTTTTGACACGTTCCATACATACAATATGTGGCTCAGTTCCATAAAGACTTAAGACCACACAGATTCGTTGCACTTACGATATTATACGCTGGAGCAGTCGATCTGATTCCTCTGTGTTGATGTTTTTAATTCTTTATACGATTTCATTAATATGGCAGTGAATTGTGTAAAGAAAGGCATTAACAAGCATGTACATGGTTAAAATACATTATATAGACACTCAAATTTCCTATTCACCTTGATATTTGTCTCCGTTGTTTTATGAAAGATGGTGGTGTTTTCAAAAGTTTCCACGTGATATATGAATGGGGATTGTGAGGTTTTCAATTCTTATTGTATAAGTCGTTATTTTTATTTGATTTACATCCTGCAGATAGTCTAGGAGTCATGACGCCCCCGAATCAATTGACGGCGCCCTAAAGTATGCTAATCCCCAGGACTAGAATCCCACACCCTCATCTTCTAGGCTTTTCCCCCCTCATCATGCTTGCGGTTTTGTCTGGCTATAAAGGAATCTCGAAAGTAATACACAACGATGACCATTCAGGGCTCGAATAAGCTACAATAATCCATATAAATTATTATCATTATCCGAAATTGTCATTGTATACGTTAAATAAAATCAATTTTTTTTTTCAAAATAATATTTTTGAAAAATTACTAAGCCTTCCTCGACACATTACAACCCTTAATGCTATCTCCTTACACCCCTAAATAGTATGGGGTGTCACTATCCCCAAATGGTTTGTTTTACAATTCTCTCTGTTGCTTTCGCCATAACGGATCCTTAATGACATCTGCGAATACTATTCATTTCGAAATGTCATAACAATATATTACTTTATCTGATCTCTCAAGAGAGGAGGCGTTTATTTTAATATGAAATATTTAAAGATTTATATAATAACTAAAGACGGCTGTGTGAATTGCGAGGCTCGTAGATGATAGTCCTTGAGTTAAACAGATTCAATACACCCATTTTGATCTTCTTCCCTGGACGACCTCTTCAATGACTGTGGAGATTTTGACTGATCTCCATTCAAATATGGCATCGAGAAAAAATCCAACATAAAAGGGACCACTTACTTACACGCTTCTGTGTTTTTTGACCCGCGACTCTATTCACATAAAGAGATTTCGAGTGAGGACGGAATTATAAAAATATAAATAAAAAAAACTCCCTTCTCAATATCGCTGTCGTGATAAGTAGTACAATATATTTTTTTATTAAATATCTCCGTAAAAGCTTTGTAAATACGACGCACTTAAAAGGACTTAATTATTAAAGAATCCTTACAAAGCCGTTAATCTTAACCGAAAAGCCGCTTTTAGGTGCAACACAAATTACGTTCACGTTATTAAACAACACAACGGATTATAATTTTGGTCGCTTTAATAATACAAAGTTCTACATCCAAGTCTGAATTCTTTGAATATATTAGGGCATCTTTGTGTTAGCTTCAAGGGTGATGGAATTGCTTCCTGTGAATTGAAATGGTGGTCTGTCATTGTGTGTTTGGTGTTCTGGTTTGATATCCTTATTATGGATGGCATAACGACAGGTCTCTCCATATTTGAACACAATGGTCCATTGTGTGGGTCTTCACTGGACTAAAAATAATCCGAATTAGAACGGGTCGAGGAAGAATAAAAAAGAGAAGAGGGAGGACTTGGACTGAAACACAGAGATCCAATTGAATGGAGAGGATGATCGACATTGTTTTTAACTGTATTTCACAGGTAAAAAATACTTATATTATATCCGTCGGTATATTTTGAACGAGTCTACGAATGCAATTTGTAGTGGAAGCTGTCGTTTTTATTCAAACCCTACAATCCATTGTCAGATTCCCCGTGAAACGAATACAACTTACTGTGTTCCATTGTGGATCGTGAACCCCTACTGTCATTTTATTTAACTCCCCTCTAACACGAAATAAGATAATTTTATAAATACATTAAGAAATAAAAAAATATATATTTCAAAGCTTCGATGTTCACACTTGAAATACGGCGTGGTTCAATATGTTCCGTTTCGAGGGTTGATTTGGGGGTTGGATTGGGGGTTAAAAGTCGACTTTATATCCCGTTTCAATAGAAATAGTGAATGTCAGACGAAAGTAATCCTAGCACAAAAACACCATATGTCGTTGCAAACATGTAATTCGTTTCATTCAATAATGTAAAAAGAGCAAACCAAAAATTATATTTTATTATAAATTAAATATATATTGAATAAATTTAAAAAAAATGTACCAACTAGTAATAGTTTTTAAATTATTAAAATCAAATTCAAACCAATAGTTTTAGGACCGTATTCAATATAATAGTGTAATGAGTATAAGAATGTGTAAAATTTAATTTTCTATAAAAAACTAGAACAAACATTACCTGTTTTCAAATATTTTAGTTCATCTGTAGTTAATTAATTTGATTGAATATTACATTTATCAACCCAAATAATCAAGTATGATTATTTTTTATGATGAATAATTTTGACACCTGGAGTTAATTTCCGTCGATTTTTTAAATTAAAAATTTGTATTTTATAAAAATTGTCTTTACCGCTTATTAATTGTTAAAACATAACAAAAACATGTTCTGCTTGGTTTTTTATTAGGACGGACTGTCATTTATTATGCATTATTAAAAATCTATAATATTATTTTGAAATTATTTTTATATTATTATCATTAAAATT
>JAGTTH010002484.1:0-24985 GCA_022606485.1 Agraylea sexmaculata
TTATTTTTAAAAGGGTTCATTTTATTTGAATTGATGTGAATTAAGGTAAACTTGTATTATATTGGTAGATTAAAGAAAAATGTTTTTAAATTTAAAATAAACATATAAAATCCTTACAATACGACCTTTTCAGAGTATTTAAGTATTGTTAGTGTCATTGATTGCGTCATGTTTTGGTCACCCACATGTTTTTTTTTCGTAATTTATTTTTGTATATTTAACTTTCAAATGTGACATCGGTTGGTGTCGTTGGTTTCCCATTTTATTGCCGTATTTATATCTTAGCTCCGATACAAAGTGACTTGTCAATCGTTTTTACGATGTGTCTCGACTTATCTTTAGTAAGAATATTATAAAAAAATAATATGGTGAATAAATAATATATTATTAGGATTATTATGGTCATTGTTGGTGTTTAGAGAAGTTCCTGAATAGTGGCTCATTTATCTATGAATCTGTGTTCAGCAACGTGCTAGCCTTAGGACCTTAAGCCGCGTTCATACCGAGCCACAAATATTTTATTAATTATCATTATTGATTTATTGAAAATTAAAATAATAGAAAAAAAAATTACAAATACTACATGTCTTGGACAATTTAATTTAAATACCCTTCAATAATTTATCATCAATAACACTAAAACATATCTAAAAACGGTCAGTCTTCAAGGGAGATAAAAATTAACTTTACTTAGATTAACAAAATTAATATTTTGCTAGCATTTAATGTTTAATGCTATACGAGCTTTCAATTTAATTTGATTTAGACAATTTTAAAATATACATATATGTTTACAAATTAGCTTTAAAATATACAGATATGTTTAACGAGAATAAATATTAAAAAAATTAACTCAAATATTTTGTAGATATATTTTTAACTTACTGACCCATCTGAATTTTTTTAAGAATATTTTTATTTTTTAATTAAAATCAAACTGAAACGTGAATTAAAAATATGAATAAATTGTTATTTTTTATAAAATATGTACGTTTTAAAATTGTAATTTATATTATTAATAATTTACGTATGAAAGTATGTAATCTTACATATATTAGGAGAAATATAAATTAATTTGTGTTGAATAATGACATATATTATTATTGAAAATCTTAATAACCATTTTTATTATTCTGTTTTAATTTGTGAGGCAAAAGTATGTGAATGAATCTTATTTGTAATTTGTATTTTTAATAATTTACCTATAAGATTAATCTTACGTGTAGTATGATAAATGTAAGTTAATTTGTAGAAGAAAAGTATGCATATCTTGTCTCGATTCACCCCCAAAGAACTCAAATTCAAACTGAAATGTGAATTAAAAATATGAATAAATTATTATTTTATGAAATATGTGAGTAAATCGTAATTGTAATTTGTATTTTTAATAATTTACCTATTAAATTAATCTTACGTATAGTAGAGTACATTTAAATTAATTTGTGGTAAATAAAGACAGATTTTATTTTTGAAAATCTTAATTATTATTATTTTGTTTTACTTGTAAAAATATGCATATCTTGTCTCTCGTATATATCAAATTCAAATTGAAACGTGAATTAAAAATATTAATAAATTGTCATTTTATGAAATATGTGGTTAAATCTTATTTGTATTTTGTATAGAATAAATATAAATTAATCTGTGGTGAATAAAGACAGATATTTTTATTATATTGTCTCTATTCAACCCAATGGAAAAGACAAAGTGAGGAATTTAATAAATAGTTAATTAATGTAAGTATAACACCTCACGTTGCATGTTCGTGTTAATTTATAATGTTGATATAAAATGTATGATAGGAAAAGGCCTTTATAAAACGTTTAAGAAAATTATTCGGTCGATTCGTCTGTGGCGAAGTATACGGTTGCGGAAGTGTTCAATGCCTGAAGCTGTGAAGGTGTTAAATACTTAAACCATAACTTAACCACACTTTTGTTTAATATTCAAACAAAAAAAAATGAAGCCGAATAAATCTCAGAATCGATCCATTCGTTGCATCCGTTGAAATAAACTCAAATTCTTCCATATGATTTATTAAACGTGTCAAATGTTAATTTGGAAAAATATAGTTTTTATTCAAAAAATTTAGTAGTCCAGAATATAAAACGGTTATAATTCATAGCCTCGGGTGCATTGAGATGTTAATCAATTTTTTATGAGATTCTTTATAAACGTATCGAAATAGCCTCAATAATCACGTAACTCGACACACACTTAACTTATCTCTTTAACTCATCATCATAATAAAAAAAATATTATTAACCAAGAAAATAATATTCCTAAATTATTTCTAACATTCACTTTCATTTTAATATTTATAGCTGCTTTTTAAATAATGGTGACATGCGATACTTTTTACGTTTTTTCTCATAAATTTTAACGCGTGATCATTTTGCGAGTTTTAGATAAAATAATGAATGTTGTAAATAACCATAAACGGCTGTGATTGGGGTGATTACCTACATAGTTTTGTGTTACTAATCACAAATGTTAATATTCCAAATCCTAATCAAAATATTCCAAATAATTACATTTCGTTAACAAACATAAAAAAACATCTATAATAAAGTGCACAATAACTATAACAAAATAATTTTAATTATATAAAAAAATATATTACAGTTTAAGAACCAATTGAATAATATTTTATTTAAAACTTTTAACATTTTTTGTAGTTAATTGACTCAAATTTATTTAATTTCGGAATTACTCCATACATAATTCGTAATCATACGACGCACTTTTTTAACAATAATCACAAGATTTGATTGCTAATTTCTTATTTAATTTAAATATAAATAATTTAATAATGCAACCAGATAGTTATTTATTGAGTTTATCACAATTTTCAGTAGTTTTTGGTTTAAAAAATATTTTTACACTTGTTTGTATTCACGGTTTAAGCGCATTTTGATTCTAAAAGTCAATTTAATTCAATTACAATTCCATTGAATTTTTTCCATAAAACGACTATTTTTGAATTTGCAGCGTATTTCGATTTCAAATTAAAATTATTTATAAAAGGCGATTGTAAAAAAATTGGTCGTCTTAAGTTAGAATAAGTTAATCTTAAAAAATAAATAAAAATTATATTTTTATTGTTGTAGCAAGAGCTTGACGGATTAAACCATACATAATCATGTAAAAAAATGTGTAAAACATTTTTTTTAAACCTTGAATTCTCAGCAGAACCGTCCTGTCGATAACCTTCAGTAGCTCTTTTATAAATATATTCTTGTATATATATCTTTGTCATTTTTTTAAGATATATTTGACGATAAAATGCATGGGATGTTATGTTTTTATATGATATCGGCGGAGATCAGAGCGAGAAACCAGTTGTTCGGATTATACAGTAATTTGTTGGTGAAGTGAACAAGTTAATGAGATGTTAGTAGTGATAGTGGTGATATTATATTATATTATATTATATATGAGTAATTCTTCAATCTGAAAGTGAAGAATGTTGTCCGTTTCTCACGATGACCTCTTTTTGAAGACTTGTTTCTATTCACAATATAACAAATATGTCTCTTTTTGCACCACTTTACATCATCAATCAAATGTGAATACTTGTGTTTTTTTACACGCGAACCAATCTTTCAGAGATTTTATCTTCTAACCGGACCAAACCACTATTTTAATACATACTAATCTAACCGAAGATAAATATTTTGATTTGACTAATTGAGAATATTTTATTTTTTAGTCCTAATAATCCAACAGTATCCTAACATGTCCAATTTTTTTTCAATAATAGTATAATAGGGATACACAAAATAAATTAGGGGACCTTGGGTTTAAGTTGATTTTGCGTCCTACTTATTCTCCAGACATAGCTCCTTCGGACTACCATATATTCCTATCGTTACAAAGTTTTTTGTGATTTTTAAAATGCACTTAGGGAATATTTTCATCCAAAATCCTGCTTCTTTTTATCAATATGGAATTTATAAGTCAACTGAACGATGGAAACATGTGTTATATTTTTTTTAGAAAGAATTTTTTTATGAATAACACAATGAGGGATTTTTTCGTCGTTACACTTTAGCATTTTTCTTTTTAATAATTTGTCGGATTATCGAGACTAGACTGTAATTAAATAATTACATAGAGTCTGTATCTTTGAAGCTACAATCATTCAAATTTTGTATTAATATGCATTGGCAGTGGCTTACGATTATTAGCAAAAAAATATTACTACTAACAGATGACACAAACCAATTAAATCATTTATCATAAAAAAATTGAGTCTCACAAATAATTTATGAATTTTTATTATATTTTTGCAATAGTGTTAATGTTAAATAAAATTAATTAGTATCATCGTGTCTTTAAAAGAATAAGTATAAATTACTCATTAGTTATTATAGATTATATGAGATAAGAATGAACTTTTTCACATGCTTATTCAGATATTTTGTTTATTTAATTTTTCGATCAGTCGTCAGTTTAAATTATGACACTACATTTAATACAATAATAATAAAGGGTCTTATAAGAAAACTCAGAGAAAGGAAATATAAATTATTTTCTTTACTCTAAGTAAGAACATTACGCGCTGTTCACATAGCGGTCATGTATCGTCAACGTACCGGCTACGTAGCGTCCATGACATATTAGCGGGTATCGTATTTCAAAAATCGTTATTGATACGTGGCCGATATGTGACCGGTACGCGACGCTCTGATGAAACTACCCCCTAATTTAAATATAACAATTTTGTATCTTTGAATAAGGAAATACAGCGGAACCTTCTATTTATAATATATTCTAATAAAACAGCAGGGAATGCTTAAAGTGTGTTACTAATTGTTCAGGTCATGAATAAGTCGTGCTTGCTGATATCAGTGATTAATTCGAGTCGATGCGTTGGGCTGACTACTCAATTAAGGATATTATCTGTGGCTGACATTTAGAAACCTGGAGCAAATTCCCCCCAACTAACTTTAATTGAACTGATCAATGGACACGATACATTTCCACAGCCAAATGCCAAACCTTCTAAATATCTTCCAAGGAACGCTCTTAATTGAACTTCCATTACATTGTACACATTTAATACATTCATTTATAAAATATTCAAATTCAATATACTGGATTTAAATTAACCACTTCGATTGTGTAACTCAGTAAGGTGCGGCACAGACATGAGTGCTGGTTGTTGCTCTTTGGCGTGCCATACGATATCAAAAATATAATACATGCATAAAACTTGGGATTCCTAGGCGCGCGTCGCCGTAAAGACGGTAATAGATTTGCTTTGCTGTACTTTTGATCGGTTGAATTTGTTAATTAGTGCCTCGTCCGAGGCTCAGACGAGGCATCAACTAACAAAAAACCGATTATAAATGAAGCTAATTACCTATACTATCATATTTACGGTAACGTATGCTTGAAAATCTATTACTTAACGTAAGGCAAGTTTCATAAGAAATTCCTGCATTCTTGCTTTAATTTAGCATAGAATAAATTTTAAATTATGGAAATAACGCAAATGGTTGTGATTGGTAAAATTCACTTCCACATGCGGACATTTTGAAATTATAAGTGAATATTGAAAACAATAGAAATACTAATATATGTAAAGGCATAAAGCACTTTTGATATATTGTAATGAATATTTCTCAATTATATTATGTATGTAAGACGCACCACAGACATGAGCGTTCTTTGATGATCGTCAGGCATATCACATAATAATAAAAATATATAACATACATAACGCAAGGCAAGTTCTATAAGAAATTTCTGCATTCTTGCTTTCATTTTGTCATAGAATAACTTTTAAATTATAGAAATACCACGAACGGCTGTGATTGGTTGTTTTGTGCAAAAATTTATCTCATCTGCGAACCCTTTGAAATTATCAGTAAATATTGAAAACAATAAAAATACTACTATAATATATGTAAAGGAACAAAGCACTTTTTAATTAATATTTCTCAATTATATAACATATGTAAGACGCGCCACAGACACGAGCGCTCTTCGATGATCGTTAGGCGTGCCACACAATATTAAAAATTTAATTAGCATACATATGTACATACATGCAAAGAGCAATGCATTTAGAATGACATAGTAAGACATCTTACGACTAGAACAAACTCCATGTGTGTGGCGACCTTAGTGTACATTTTTCAACCAATAAGAGAACGAGCGTTTGACGCTGATTGGCGTTCGTACTAGTTTACAATTCTCCCATTGGCGGAGATGCAAGAAGCACCAACGAGCGCTTGCACCAACGGATGTATGTGCCGCACCTTACATACATAATATATATTAATAAAATTTCAAAATGTCCGCATGTGGAGGTGAATTTTCCACAATAGAACTAATCACAACCGTTAACGGTTTTTCATAATTTAATTCTTATTCTATGCCAAACCAAAATAAACTTTCAATCGGACATTTTTTTATTTTTACGGAAATAATATTATAAAATAATACAAATCAAGAAATGTGATGTTATTAATGTTGAATTAATATAATTGTGATAGAGTAGGCAAAATCAAGCATTGTCTATTAACAAACAGTAATAAATCGTTGATTGTATAAAGTGCTATGGTAATTTATCAAATTGTAAAGATTATAATTTATGTTTATTTGTAGAGAAATCTGACGCAGCTGGCACAATACTTATAATAAATACTTGTAATATCCCCGGGCACTTCAAATATCAAACAGGAAATTACAATTATGTATTTAATTTCATTTGCCCTTTATTGAACATTCAGAACGCTCTCGATAAAATTCAAAAATATTTCAGTCAATTTGATAACTATCCATTTTTCCATAAAAAAAAATCATTACGGTGTCCCATATGAAGTTGCCGCAAAATCTAAAGAACTGTATCTAATTTACGGCAACTTGTTTTGGGACAACTTTATTTTGTGCTTTAATCAAATTATATCTTTTTTCTGATATTCAAAACACAAAGTCTGAATTTAACGGCGTTAACATTATAAACACAAAAACATATTTATTTTATTTTATGTTAAAAAAAATTACATATTTGACTATTAAACATATTTTTGTATTATTTTTTTTAATAAATATATACAATTATACGTTTAATAATTATCGTAAAAGATAAATGTTATCTAAAGATGATATCCAAGAGTTTTTTTATACAGATCGAGAGCGAATTTATAATTTATTTACAAAAGCCATTTTACGGAAAAGGGGCGTATCATTTACTGCTGATAAGATTGCCAGACAACTGGATCTAAACATATCAAGATAATGGACCAAGCAGACGAATCTGAGCGACGTCGTAACGGTGTCGTAAGTGTCGGAACTAATTGTAATCGCTCAGACTCGTCTGCTTGGTCCGTCATCTTGATATTTATCATCCACCTGTACGGCCTTCTAATATTGATGGTCTCGGCGTGTATATGCCATAATGTCAAGTCAAACAATCCTGATAAATGTATAATTAATGTTGTTTAAACACCGTTAATCACCTTGATTACACTGTTACCTCGGTCAAACTCGTTTACTTGGTCCGCCATCTTGATAATTATACGTACAATTGTATGGCCTGCTTACATTTAATTTTATTTTTCGCCCCAGGGAGCTTTTTTGTAATAGGGTCTTTTTTGAGAGGGTTTTTTAGATACTACAATGTGTTTATTGTTTGTCGATGATCTTAACTATTATTAATAAGTCAGTATTTACCTTACAATATAGGAAATCAGAGTAAACCTGGATCAAGACGATCGATCGGATTTGGGAAGTGAAATCAAACAAACATAGTCAATATTGCATCTGTGGGTAAATTTTGAGATGCAGTTTCGAGTCCTGCATGAGTTTATTGGAGTATTGAGGTAATACATTTTTTCAGGATTATAAAAAAATATTTATTAATAATGTGTTGTTTATTATGAAATCGTTTTGTAGTAACAAAAGTGTGTAGTAGCAGCATGAATCATAGGATCGTGATAGTCGAGCTAAAGATGAGCCAGATTTGCTCGAGGTTGTATCTGTGTAGAATATTACTGTTGAAGCCCTTTGTCTTGTATTTCTTACAAGAACACAGTTATTATCTGGAAGCCTTGAACTTGTTATCTACATACATCTTTGAATTAGTTGCAAGCCTTGCTCTTGACCTGTATCTTGACACAGGGTACTTTCTGGAAAAGTCCTCTTATTTACTACTGCAACAACACAAAGGTCACACCCACTATTCTATTGTATTCTCTGGTTTACTGAATCGTGTAAACTAGCAATCAGTAGTGCTGTGTACTTGTCCTAATTGTACATTGCCATAAATCCACGCTTAACGCTGGACATTTAAAAACTCAATATACTATGGGGTGGACTTTTAGAAATATCAATTAATGAAAAATAAACAGTCAAATCACCAACACTGATATAATAGCAGATGTAACGCGGGATAATATTTCGTAAATATTATTTCCACATGCAGGTGTAGGTGTAGTTTATAAATAGAACAGAGGCCACGCCCAAATTCTATAAATAGCACAGAGAAGCTATGCCCACAAAACAATCAGCCAATTAGACTCAAGGAGAACGGTATAAATCGCGTGTCTGGTAAGAATAAAATAAGTTGAGTTTGGCTGTCTGTTGGAGGCGTCTCCAGTCCCATGGTGTGACTGCTTTGTACGGCTTCCTGCGTGGCTAGAGAGCCGCCTATAATCCGAAGAGTGTACAAGAGGAAGGAGGCGTGGCTAGAGAGCCGCCTATAATCCGAAGAGTGTACAAGAGGAAGGAGGCGTGGCTAGAGAGTCGCCTATAATCCGAAGAGTGTACACGAGGAAGGAAGTGTGGCTAGAGAGCCGCCTATAATCCGAAGAGTGTACAAGAGGAAGAAGGCGTGGCTAGAGAGTCGCCTATAATCCGAAGAGTGTACACGAGGAAGGAAGCGTGGCTAGAGAGCCGCCTATAATCCGAAGAGTGTACAAGAGGAAGGAGGCGTGGCTAGAGAGTCGCCTATAATCCGAAGAGTGTACACGAGGAAGGAAGCGTGGCTAGAGAGCCGCCTATAATCCGAAGAGTGTACAAGAGGAAGGAGGCGTGGCTAGAGAGTCGCCTATAATCCGAAGAGTGGACACGAGGAAGGAAGCGTGGCTAGAGAGCCGCCTATAATCCGAAGAGTGTACAAGAGGAAGGAGGCGTGGCTAGAGAGTCGCCTATAATCCGAAGAGTGTACACGAGGAAGGAAGCGTGGCTAGAGAGCCGCCTATAATCCGAAGAGTGTACAAGAGGAAGGAGGCGTGGCTAGAGAGTCGCCTATAATCCGAAGAGTGTACACGAGGAAGGAAGCGTGGCTGAAAGGCCGCCTATAATCGAAGAGTGTGCAAGAGGAAGGAGGCGTGGCTAGAGAGTCGCCTATAATCCGAAGAGTGTACACGAGGAAGGAAAAACGTGGCTAGAGAGCGCCTATAATCCGAAAGAGTGTACAAGAGGAAGGAGGCGTGGCTAGAGAGTCGCCTATAATCCGAAGAAGTGTACACGAGGAAGAAGGAAGCGTGGCTAGAAGGCCGCCTATAATCCGAAGAGTGGCCACAAAGAGGAAGAGGAGGAGGCGTGGCTAGAGAGTCGCCTATAATCGAAGAGTGTACACACGAGAAGGAAGCGATGACTGAAAGCCGCCTATAATCCGAAAAGAGAGTGTACAAAGAGGAAGGGAGGCGTGGCTAGAGAGAGTCGCCTATAATCCGAAGAGTGTACACGAGGAAGGAAGTGTGGCTAGAGAGCCGCCTATAATCCGAAGAGTGTACAAGAGGAAGAAGGCGTGGCTAGAGAGTCGCCTATAATCCGAAGAGTGTACACGAGGAAGGAAGCGTGGCTAGAGAGCCGCCTATAGCCCGAAGAGTGTACCAGCTGAAGAAGCGTGGCTAAAGAGCCGCCCAGAGTGCGTGAGTGTATCAGTGACTAATTTGTGTACGCTGCTGAACAATTGATTGACCTTTGTCTTGTAAATTGTATCATTCGTATATTTTATCCCTCTCTCTTCATTTGTCATATTGTTTTAACTATATTGTCTTGTATATTATCGTATGTTGTCAAATAAAAACCCTCACCGCTGTATGTCAGTGGTGAAAATACGTAACACAGGTCATGAAACTATATTTTCAATATTATATTCGACTGCTATTTGTTTGATTTTTTCTTCTCGATTTTACTTGTCACTTATTTTTTTATTAAATGCTTTCATGGGCGGAAATACGTGAATAAATAATGAGCATTTCCGATACCACCGAAATATTAGCAGGTCATACAACTGGATGTATAAATATCAAGATAGCGGGCCAAGTAGATTTGTAAAACCGAAATTTGTAAAAAGTCCCTTTATTTACTCAAACTCATAAATTTGACATTTAACTGGCTTATAATATAAAAAATGAATAACACAATATCGTAAAAGCTATGACAATATTAATTTCGCTTATTCAATATGGATTGACAGCAGCTTATTATTATTAGATAAAAGATTTTACCTTCCATAAAATATTCACATATACCTAGTAATATTTATTTGAAATAATTAGAGAAGGAATAGTAGCAATTTGTATTTTTATTAAAAGTCCACCGTATATCGTATCTAAAAGCTTTACATTGTATCGACTTTAGAATGTATATAATTTAGTATGGTATTATAATGGATAATTGTACAAAATAATCTTCTTCAAAAGCAGAAAGCTTATTTCCTATATTATGTACCCATTGGAAGAAACACAACACATATTATTACAGCAACTTGTTACAATCCAGAGGGAACTTGTTCTGGAAGACACCCCGTTGCCACTACAATCACTACTTTATCACCAATCAACCATCACTATTCAATATTAAAAATAATAATAACTAAGCATACAAATAATATAAAAGAGTTCTTTTAATAATATTTCAAGACTATGGAATTGGTAACCGGTGGTTGCGTTTTCTTAACATTCACCGCAAGATTTGTTTGCTAATCGCATATTTTTGTCTATTAAAAATAAATTCATAGAATAGCCAGATAGTTGCTTATTGATATTTTCATAATTTTAAGTAGTTGTTTATCAAACATAATATTTTTACAGCCCATTTGTTTTCGCGGCAAGACCGCATTTCGATTCCTTGAATAACATCTTGTTTGGAATTTTTAACTTATAAATAAGAAATTTTGTTTAATATGTGTCCATAATACCCAAGTCAATTCAAGAATGATAAAAAATAGATGCACTTGTATTAAAAAAAAATACAAGATAGGCTATTTTTTTTATTGCAGCGTCGCATTTCGATTCCAAAGTCTTTATTGCAGAAGAAAACAAAAAAATTATATCCTAGTAAAATAGATATTAATTAATTACTACAAAACCTATAACCAGAAATCATAATATTTTGTTTTTTAAGCCTTTCATATCACAATCTAATTTTTCAAGTCATCATTTTAGAAACATTGCCACAAGATAAATATTTTTTTCAGGTGTGATTCGATTAGGTTAAATTTTAAAAAATTGCAATATTTTAACAATCAAATTTATTAATATTTATTTGATGAACACAGTGTGTGTCATCCTTATTTGTTTTGCAAATTACAATTTTATTGAAATGAAATTATCATGTTGAATTGATAAAGTCTAAGTATTTGCATTGTAAAATTAATGTTTCATCGATCCCATCAGAGTACGTTTTGGAATGCGCATATCCCAGATTAAATTGCAAATGTGAATCACTCAGGGCTTGTAAAACTTTATTTTGATAAAAAAAAACGACATAATAAATAATATCAAGAGTAAAAATGCTCTTTGATCAGTCAAGCAATAAAATTAATTTTATAGGAGAGAGAAAAAAATGAATTTTTTTTTGTTTATGAATATAATATAAAAAAAATCTTTAAGGAGGTTTGCAATTTTTTATTGTAGCACGTTATATATTTCAAAATATGTATAATTGCACTTTAGTCAAATACCCTTTTTTATATTTATTTATTAATAATATTTTATTATTAATTGAATCACTTAAATTCACATCAAAAAGCATGTACGGTTTACATATTAGCATTTATTTTTAAATACCTAGTAATTTTCAAACAATTTCATAAAACAATTATGCAAAATCACCAAAATACGACTTTTATCGATACCACTGATATCTTAACAGGCCTGGAAGTATAAATATCAAGATGGCTAACCAAGTAGTCGAGTCTGAGTGAGCCAATTCATGTGGCATCTAGTTGTATGGCCTGCTAATATATCGGTTATATCAGTTTGATCAGTTTTATAATCCCTCGATTGAGAAAATGTAAACAAATACCATCACCCATCGCTTAACTCTGCTTGATGCTTATATTTGGTTCCATTCTCCCATTGGAGGGATTTTACACTACAATCCATGAAATCAGGAATAAAAAAAATATTCCCAATCTCTTGGCCGTTTTTTTTTACTTCATGACTATGATAAATTTAATCAAACATCATTATTTTGTATTTTACAATTTTTAATGACAATTATGGATTAAAGTATTGATTTATGAATAGTGGCAACCCTGATGTTGTGCATGAAGCCAGGAAGCGATATAGTATGCGCGTGGCGATGGCCCCGCCCACTGTGTAGCACCTGACCTAAAGATCTGACCTCTGATTGGAGGATACAGATCAGGGCTGGTACCCGCTTAATTATCCATCCTATCTATGCAGATATTTATTTGCTCTGCTCACTATCCATTCTTGTACTATTCAAACACGACTTATCACATGAGGACTATATCATATTATTTATTAAAATAAGTATGAATGAAATTAATAAATTTAAAAAAATATATATTTATGGGTTTCATGTTTCGCCACGCGTTGAAATATAATATAAAATGCGGTATTTTTAATTATTTTTTTTAAAAACCAATATAAATTGAAGGAAATACATTTAAATGTTTTATCTCAATTACAATATATAGGTGTGTTTCGAGATCAATGATTTTTTTTAAAGAATCGCTGAAATTTATAAATTAGATATTATTAGTTTGTCTCACATTTGAGTGGCAACCATATTTCTTTCAGCTAATAATAGTAAGCCGCTTTCATTCCATATTTATACGAAATAAAAATAGTTCTTCATAAAAACTAATACAAAAGCTGTGTAATTATAAAATTATTTCTAAAAAAAATGTTAATATTTATTTTCTTAAAAATACTCTTATATGGCAACCATATTTCTTTATGGTAATAATAATAAGCCGCTGTCATTTCATATTTATCCCAAATAAAACATGATTGTTTATATAAACGATATACTGTAAAAGTATTTCCTTTATAAATAATATTAATATTTATTTTCTTAAAAATACCCTATGTTTTGGCTAATATATTTATAAAATCCGTATAATTAATCCGTAAATATTAATATATATATATATATATATATATATATATATATATATATATATATATATATATATATATATATATATATATATATATATATATATATATATATATATATAATAATGTATATATAAATAAAAATTAAAAACAATTGTTGTGTAATATTTTTTTTATAAAAAATGTTGGTAATAAAAAAGAATATTATTTAATTATCATAAAATATGACTTCATATATGATCAAATAATTTTGGGTCACCTGTAATATTGTTATCCCATATTTATTTATCCGTTTACTTTCAGGACGGCCAAAATGTGAAATAATATAATTAATTTTTGTTTAAACTTTATAAATTTTTTTTTTATTCGTATTCAATCCTGTTGATACTTGATTCAATGTTAAATCCTTTTAGAGATTCTGCTGTATAAGAAAACACGCAACATTGTGAATGCAATATAATTTGCAATATGAGATAAAAGTAGAGTGTATTGTTATTATCGTTAATCTTTAGTAGAACAATAGTATACAATATCACTTAACATATACGAAGCCATTGTTTTCACAGCAATAACCGTTTAATTATTTATTTATTGTGGCTTTAATCCGAACGAGATAATTTGTATTTGTATTGGTCGTGATAGCGCCCCTATAACGACTTTATATAAAATCTAAATCTGATCATAAAGCCTTTAGTCCAATGCCTGTAATTGGGTGGTCTCAACTCCCGAATGGCTCTAAATTAATATTATTAATTATATATTTGCACTATTGTCCACTCATAATGGCTAAACCAACAATGCCCAGTAAATCATTGTTATGGTTTGTATTTGAATATTGCAATAATTCAACCGTTAACCACTTAATATAATCAATAATTAAGAAACTGCGCTGTGTCTATGTATTTCCTTCACTAATCTATAAAACAGTAATCCTTTAATCCAAACCAGAGCCTTTTTACACATTACAATAGAATTTTTATTATTTGGCATTTTTTATTTATTTATATATATTAATAATTTATAGTTTTTCAAGGATTTGACGACATTTGACTGAAAATATTTTAGGGGGTGATAGGGTATCGCAATTATAACTGGGATAAAATATGTAATATCTCTTTAACAATATTTTTTTATTAGTTAAAACTTAAAAATTTACTTTATAAAATGTAAAAAGATCCATTAAATTGAGGTGAACAACGATAACTTTAGGCATTTACACAATCTGACAAACAAACTTTATATTAACAATCCCATTAAATTATATATATATATATATATATATATATATATATATATATATATATATATATATATATATATATATATATATATATATATATATATATATATATATATATATTTATATATATATATATATACAGGGTGGACATGAATTAACTGAGAATATTTTAGGAAGTGGTAGTAAAAATAATTAAAAATATTAATAGTGCTTTTGTGATCGAGTTTGGGCCACCATCTTGGAATCAGCTGTTTCTGTAAAGTACGCAGTAGTGGCTATCGCGTGTGTTTTGTGTCTGTTTTATACGTAATTATTATTTAAATATTTTTTTAATTGTTGATAAGTTCAGTGTGTATAATATTTTTATAAATAATAAAATTTAAATAATACCTACATTGGATTTGTCCAAAAAAAAAAACAACTTAAGTGCAGCCAATTGTATTATTATTTTAAATGCTTTATGATTTTTCAATGAAAAACAACAGTAATAATTATTAACAATATAAATATAATAAAAAAAAATAACAATAGATCGAAGTTTAAATAAATTTTTTTCACTAAAAACTTTCAAATCAAAAGTTTTTTTACTATAGATAAATTTACTATAATACAAAATAATCAATCTCATATCTTTGATAATGGAAATTAAATTAATGATGGGTTGAATTAAAATAAAGAAGGTTGGGTTAAGGTTAATACTTTTTAAGATAAACAGACTTTTACCTGAAAATTATCCTTTTTTATACAAAAAGAAAAAAACACAATGAATGATGCTGCTGGGTGACGCTTTGTTTAAAAATTATATATATTATACAGATAAATGCTATACTTAGATTAGTGATGCTTTAATAAATATATAATGAGTTTCCTGAAACACCTGTGCTTGATCACGAAACAAAGGTGGATTACTTAGTATTATATTGTATTTCATTGTATTGTTGTTGAAATCACGATTCGATTTATATCACATTACAATTAACGACATTCACTATCAAAACAATACTTTTCACTAATTAACACCATTCACGACTACCACCCCCTTTGTTAAAACAATGATTCCTGATAAACCACCGATAAACACTCTTTTCATTAACAGATTCATGCTGATTTTTATTGGATGTGAATTTGAAACGATGACACTAAAAAACCACAAGAAAAGTTAAAAAAATTCATCGAAATTTAAATAATAATAATATTTGTGTAAATTCACTATGGCATTTAAAAAAAACACTCCAATTATTATAAAAAACACCAATATTAATCACGAAAAGAGTGTATTTAAATATAAAATAAACGCATATTAAAAACAGAAATAATTTGACTTTGGAATCGAAAAGCGCTCACGCCGCAAATTCAAAAGGGCTTTAAAAATATTTTTTCAATGAATAACTATTTAAAATTATGATATAATATATTTTTAAATAAAAATGCATCTATCTTTTATTATTCTAGAACTGACTTGGGTATTATGGACGTATATTAAACAAAATTTTCTATTTCTAGATAAAAAATTAACGTCCAAACGTAAATCAAGTTACAGTTTGGAATCGAAATTTGTTTACGCCGCAAATTCAAAAAGTCTTTAAAAATATTTTTTCAATCAATAACTACTTAAAATTATTATTTAATCAATAAGTAACTATCTGTTTTTATTATTTTTATATTTTAATTTAAATCAAATATACAATAAGAAATCAAATCTTGCGATGAATGTTAAAAAAACGCGTGCAATGGTTACGAATTATGTATGAAGCAATACCTTAGTGTAATAATTTTAAGTCTACTCTTCTACAAATTAATAATTGATTTTACCACTTTATACACAAAAAGTTTTTAATGTGGAATATCATTAATTATTTATTGCTTTTTTATATTAGATGTTTTATCTATTCCTACAATCAAACTGTTGTAAATAAACATCCACTTACTTATAATTGCCGTTAATGTGTGTAATTATCGATATGGACACTGTTGAGATTTTATCATTATTATATTATACTCTCGATTATCCGACACTCGTAGTCTTCAGAATCCGGATAACTGAGGCGTTCATACAAAAGCATGAGACATAAATTAAGTCATTGAGTCGGTCAAGTCTTGTGATCATGATGATATTATGATTTAAATACCTCATCATCGATGACAGATCTCAAACAAAGATAATCGTATATAATATCTTGGCAACTTTATTAGAATCCAGAGTCGACAACTTCATAAAATATAAAATAGTTTATCGGTCGATATGCGAGTAAATTATATATAAATTGACAGTTTCTAAATAAACCATCTTATCTATGAATCACATCCCCAAGTATACGACCAATAATTATATCATATACCTTTATTTCTATAAAATAATCTCCCTGTATTTAAAATTCAATAAAAAATAAGCATGTAAATTATTATATTTGTTTGTTGAACAAGCAATTTGAGACATTTAATAAAGCCATAATTAACTGCGAAAGATCGTAATTGGTCAAACATTAAATTCACTTTTCATAAGTCAATGTTTTATATATATAATAAGGGTCACAGTTTTATTAAAAAAATATTCTCGGAGTCATTAAATTCATCAAATAATAATTCTATTCAAATTTGGCTTTATTCATTATAATAGGTGATTTTTACATAACTGGGAGAATTTTCTTTAATAAATAAATAGGTTTTTGTTGTTTTTACGTATATGTATTTTTTGATTAAAATTTTCAACCCAAAAAAAAATGTCAATTCTCAAACAAATATTAAAAAATGTATAATTTTATTTATTTATCAACGTGTATTTTTTATAAAATTTCAATTAATACTGACACTTATTATTGAAAAATTTACAAAATGAAATATTACAGCTAATAATTAAATAATATATTCTGACAAATGATTTACTTTTTGTTTCTTATTGAAATTTGATATTTTCAAAAGATATATAATTAATAAATAGTGTTTGATTTTTTCTCATATTTATAACGTATACTTATAAAAGTGACAAATATGATTTTGATGCATATTTTGATGTAAAAAATGCTGAAACTAAATAAAGTAAAATACATCCAATTAACACAACATTTATTAGTATTCTAAAACTATAATTACAGGTTTTTTTTCAGAATGAACGTGTTGTTATAATCAAGTTATCAAAGTGGTACATCATGTTTAATAATTGAAGCTTGTCGTGGTTTAATATTGGACGATCTGAAGTAATAAATCAGGGTAAAAAGTATTACTTGTACTTTACTTTCGTATAATTGTGCAGGAAATGAAACATTATACCGTCAACTAAGGTGTCCAAAATATATACATATTACCACAATTAGATATTCATTCAAAAAATTGACGATTTGTTAATGATACAAAAATTGCTACGGTTCGGTTTTTACAAATTTTGGTTGTTTAGACACAACAACGTGTTAATTGTCTGTCGGTGATCTTAACTATTACTAGTTACACAGATCACCGACTTAATAATCAGTATTTACCTTACAATACAGGAAATCAGAGGAAACCTGGATCAAGAAGATTCATGAAAAAAAAATAGAAATTAAGGCGCTAAAGAAAATCTCCCAAATGCTCCCAAATACAGTTTTTTTAATCATAACGAATTCTCTGAAACCTAAGTTGTATAATGTAAATATCATAAATTAATCTTTATGTATACACACTTTTTACTTTTGATTTTAATTAAATTATTTACTAGCTTTTTATGAATTATAATTCTTAAAAATATTCATTGTATTTAACTTATGTACATTTTTATAATACATTGCTAAATCGATGAATATTAAAAAAATATATTCAACAAACTAGAAAATCAGAGCTTATTTATTTCAAAACCTCATAAACCCCAAAATTGGTAATAAAAACCCCGAAATCTAAACAGAATTATGAATATTATATATATAAAACTACATAAAATTATGTGAAATAGTTAATTCATGAATATTTATTGGATATAAGCATTATGTTTATTTGAATAATACTTTATTTTATTATTCTAATTAAAATTATAAAGATTTCTGACGTCTTCTTGGTGGCATTTCATCATAAATAATTATACACTATTTTTCAATTTTCAGTGTATTTTAATGAATAATTGAAATCTTTATTTTCTCTAAAATCAACAATAATATTGATTTTTTTTAATGAATACATTACTTTACTTGGCATACATACATACATTATTTTTGATAAATTCTTGAATCTAACAAATCAAAAATATTTTCCAAAATTACATGGCACATTCGTATAAATATTGAATAGTATTACATCGTTAATATATTGTTTATGTTAAGACATTAAATCTGATGGTAACATCGTGTAATAAACTAGAAATAGAAGTCCATCGTCAAGAACCAACCACGCAATAGTTTCGATCAAACATTTAATAAATACGTCTAATTAATTTATATATTTAATACAGTGAACAGTGGTGAAGGTAAGGCAAAAAGGGATAATCGTTTTGTAGTACGAAATTGCTAGTGTTTTGAGATTAAATCAGAATTGGCCATTTGGTTGTAATTTAAACTCGGCAGCAACTTGGAACATTATTAAATGATAACGAACAAATCGTGACGCCTTATATTAAATGTCCTTCAATATATTTATTTATTTACAATATACAATTTTTTTACGGTTGTGATGTTTCTTTGTAAGCACAAGAATTTAATATTCATTTAATTCTATGTTGAAAATATCTTTTTGAGTCAGAAAACAATCATTTGAAAACACTCGCAAAATCTTCATTCATTCCTAATCTGTTGATATGAAATATTTTAAACCATACGAATTGTTTGCTTGTCAGTTTATGTAAAAACTTAATTAAAACATTTCAGACATTTTATTAAAATTGTACCTATATTACAATTTAATACTGTAACTGTTTTTTTTTATTTGTAGAAACGGAACTTAATAAAAAATCATCAAGCATTAAAAGATTGAAGTAAATATTTTTATTTTTTATCGAATGGTTAAATTATATATGAAATTCTAATATTATTTTGTAAAATATAAATCAAGGTATTGTTCACTTTTACTATAAAGACTCTTTTTGTGAAAAATACTGATATTAATTATATTTTTATAACTATAATAATTAATGATTTGAATTGATGGTGAAAGATTAATTTGGTGAAAACTGAATTTTTTATTCATTGAGAATATTTAAATTAATCGAAAAAATAAAACAAAAAATTAGCCTCAATTTTTAAAAATACTAAAGTAATTCACAAGTTTCACAGTTTGGCTTGGTAAAATAAGCCACTGTCAGTTTCAATAGGAAATAAAAATAGTTATTAATATAATTAATCAAATTGTGTAATTATTTAATCATTTTTTTATAAGTAAATAGGGTGAAAGTTATTTTCACATTTTTATTTAAAATGTAGTAATTTTTCTATTCAAATCATTAATTATAATAGTTATAAAAATATAGAAAATATCAGTATTTTTCACAAAAAAGAGTCTTTATAATAAAAGTGAACAATACCTTGATTTATATTTTACAAAATAATATTAGAATTTCATATATAATTTAACCATTCGATAAAAAATCAAAATATTTACTTCAATTTTTTAATGCTTGATGATTTTTTATTAAGTTCTGTTTCTACAAATTAAAAAAAAATAGCTACAGTATTTAATTGTAATATAGGTACAATTTTAATAAAATGTCTGAAATGTTTTAATTAAGTTTTTACATAATCTGACAAACAAGCCAATTATTTTCATGCAAAAAAAAATCGTTTCAAAAATATATACATTATTTAACCAATGTACAATTGAGCTAATTTTCTGATTAGTATATGAAAGCAAATAGCAATATTACAAGAGTAGTTATTAAAATTAAATAGGCGGTCAATATGATAAGAAATGATCAGATATGAGATAATATGAAATAACTTCAATGTTGAGCTTTAGTTAAAGCTCTGGCTCAATTATCGTAACGATCCAATTAAATACATTTTGAGATATTCATCAAGATATCGCAATTACTATTAATATAAATATATACACCAGGATGCTCATTTTAATAAATATTTATTCACACTGTTAGTAAGAAAGTCATTAAAATTCGGCATGATTGATAAATTCTTTGAAATTTGAAACGGAATCATAATTATACACTTTATTCAAGATTGATTTGACATACGAAATTGGTCTTGATCAAATTTATTTAAAATATGTTTCGGGAATAAATAAATTTCAATTCGAATAGGTGTCTTAATTATAGTGCTTTTAAAAGTACGCGTACGATTCGTATGAATTAAAATACCCATGGTTTATCAAAATAGATAAATAAAAATAATAATCCCAAGAATTACAAACTCGAATTCATAATAGATATGTTTTTAAAAATTATTTTTTTTTTAAAATATTTTAGGTTGTTATAATTATAGTTGCTATAATTGTAGTCCCGGATTTTTCGTAATTTTCCCGGTACTAGAATCACAGTCTTTTATAAATAAATAACATTAAATATAAAACAATGGATTTTTTAAGTATATAAAAGTTTCCTTATAAAATTAGGTTACGATCGTCTATTGATATTATTTCTACAAATTAGACTAATTAATATTAAATTTTCCTTATTCTACCCAGTATTCCTCTTCCAATTACGTTTTACTCTCCTATAAATAGGCTGCAACGAATTTGTGCACCTGGGTGATCTCTTTTCCACCAGTTCTGCCACCTACAGGGCTTTTTTAAGAGCCAACTTATATAGTAATATATAAATGATTGCTTAATATACACTATTTTATTTAAAATATACATACATTTTTATAAGATACGATAATTAATTTTTTATATATATATAATTTTGGTTTTAAACCTTTTATATATATATATATAAATAACTTTTATTCCTAATTAAACATCTTTCTTGACTTGCAATCGAATTGGTCCGCCAACTTGGAATCAGCTGTTTCTATAAAATATGCAGAAGCGAATGTCACGTTGCCACGTGTCTGTTGTGTCTATTAAGTACATTATGAATTAAGAATTTTTGCGACACTCTAACAGTCCATAAAATATTCTCAGTTAGTTCTAGTCCACCCTTTATTTTCTGACTGATGATGATGATAGTTTTGAGCTATTTGTCCCGGAGTCATAAAAATATCTCTAACCTAAAAGATGATAAATACATTAAGTTCTAGTCTATTCTTACACATACGACTCACTAATACACTATTATATTGAATACGGCTCTTGTATTGAAAAAATATGTAAGGCTCATTTTGAAGACATTTTTATAGGAGAGAGACATTTAAAAAAATCTAAACAACATGTCTTTAAATGTATATATACATATATATATATATATATATATATATATATATATATATATATAAAGTGTGATGATATCGGGTTTATGAAAGAGAGCTTTTGTTTAATACATAATAATATAATATCAGACAGTGTTAAAGTTTGTATCGAGTTACTGAGTCGTTAATAGAAGAAACTTGGCGATGAACAGGTCCTAGATCGTGACTTGTTGCGACATTTACAAATAGACAACACTTATACAAGCATATTGTATTCATCATTAATGGAACAATTATTAAATAACTGACTACAGAGCCTCGTGTCTTGCAATATTACTCAAAATACTTGAGAAGACTCTTGAAGAAGGAGAATCTTCTTCCTGATTAGGTCAGCGCGTGCAGTCAATTTATTTATAACACAGCTTTTAAAACTGTTATCAAATTGTATTTTGCTTAATATAATAAATATACAACAAACACACTTAATCAAATTAATATTTTTATGTAAAAATATTCTAAGACATGCTTAAAATAATTCTTTGGTGGATCTATGGATATTCAAAATCGATTTTTGAAGTTAAGTATAAAATATTTCCGATCACCTTTTCAATTTATATAATACGTATTTGATAATAATAATTACAAAAAAACCAATATCATAGCCACGTGTCTAAATTTTGACATTTCCTCTACAAAAATCACAAATTAAGAATATTTCGGCGCTTCCAATATAAATATTGGGTGGACTTTTGATTATTGAATAAAAAACACCTTAAGCCATAATTTATAATAAAAAAAAACAATTTCTTTCCTCTAATAATAATAAGCCGCTGTCATTCGCTATCAATCCGAAATAAAAATGGTATAAAATAGAAGTGAAGTATAAAATAGTGTGGGTAAAATATATAATTGTATTTAAGCTTAATGAGCTTAATTCATAAAGATTTATTTATGAATTAAGCTCATAATATGATTTACGAAATAATAATATGAATAAGCCGCTGTCATTTCGTATTAATCTTAAATATTTTTTTGTTTGTTAAAAAACGATAACCAAACTGTAACAATGGTTAAAATAATTGTCTATCTTATACAAAAGACGATTTTACACATTTTAAGAGCAAAAACTAGGTATATTAAAAAAAAATGATTACAAGTTTGTGAGCATAATTCATTTTATTGTAGAAATACTAATACTAATAAGTGTATATTTATAATGATTGTATTTTTTACCCTGAACTACCAATTATATCCATATTAAATAATAAGTTAATGTTTTATTTTTATATATTCAAATATAGTAAAAAAATCGATATCCTACCAGCCTTTAAAATATTGCTGTTGTTTATTATATAATATTTAATAAATTAATATAATATTTTGAGTATTTGTGGTAAATGTTGTAGTGAAGTGAACTCCTGTAACAGATAACACGCGTCAAACATATTGTTTTTAACCTGACAACTAACCACTATAATAATTATAAAAATATATTTTTTTTACTGGAGAGTTATTTAATCTCTTTGTGAATATCATCTGGGTTAGTGGATTTCAATCATTTGTCATTTTTTTTAACTTGACAATAAGATTTTATCAACACAGAAGCAATGAATGACATTCTAATGCAATAATAACTTGCAAGAAAAATCATTATACTATTTTAATAAAGCATTTCGTTGAATTCATTATTAGTTTATTTAATAAAATTATTTGACATTAACAAGTTAATTATCTCATATTAAAATATAATAAATTACAGTTTTCCTTTATGATAAATATTATATATATATTGGAAACTTCAACGCGTGGACTAAAATAAAACCTCAAATGGTTACTGTCGATAAGAATTGGATCCAGAAAATTGGATGTATAAATATGAAGATGGCGGACCAAGTAAACGAGCCTGAGTGACGCTTTGACAGACTCGTTTTTTTGAGGATCCACTTGTACGGCCTTCTGATATCGACGGTTTCGCTACAATATTAAGTTAATACTATCACAAATAATAATTGAGTTTTTAAAATATTTAAAAAGTAATTTATGCCTTATTATTAATCATTTGAAGTGAATTTTGACGCTTTTTACATAGAATAATGACATTTTAATAATTCTGGAAAAAATCACAATCAAATTTAAAATAAAAAATACTTAACTTGAAATTATTTTGACAAGGACGCTTTTGCTTATTGAGATTTTGAACAACATTTTTTGCACAATTATTTGTTAAGTCAGAATTTGCATACAAAGTGGAAATTCGTGTATTCATGGTTTGTGTTTTTTATGTCTTTAAGTGACTTGTTAAATTAAAGCGTTACGTATCGATCACGTATTGACGACGTACCGAAAACGTATCAATGAAGTCACTGTTCAAGTAGAAATAAAGATTTAAAAGGCGAATTCTACACTTTATATAGAGATCTTTGGACGAAAGATGAGTGTTAATTTATGAAAAATATCTGTATTTAAATAGAATTGTTACATCACTGCGAAATTAAGCAACGACGTCATTGATACGTCAACGATACGTCATAGTTGATATTCGACGCTCTAATATGACAGTTAAACGACTCAATATGACAGTTCAATGCAAATCTTGACTAAATTGTTAAATGCATATTAAAACAATGTATCAAAAAGTGTAAATAAAGCAACTTTATATAAATCAATGAACTTTCATCTATAGAAGCGCCATGCAATATTAGATCGTACATTCGAATATGTCCGGTCACTAATACATGTGCATATTCTAAACCCTAAACATATACACTCACACATACAGTCCCTAAAATCCGACATGTACGATAATCGACACTCGAGAGAAACAAGCTTTTTCTTTCAAAAACATTCGCAATGATCATGTAAATTGTTTAAATAGTGACATTTTATTTGTTGTTGAATATATCGATCAACTTTAGCATATTAAGTGAAATACAGTGTAATGTTATTTGAAATATTTACAAGTTATAGTTAAACATATGAGCGCTAGAAGCAGCGCCCCAAGCGGCTGACACACGAAACCTTTGGTGCTACATCTCACCTACACCTGCTATGGTTTTGAGGTATTTATATATATATATATATATATATATATATATATATATATATATATAAATATATATATATATATATATATATATATATATATATCTATA
>JAGTTH010002491.1:0-137117 GCA_022606485.1 Agraylea sexmaculata
ATTGCGGAACGAAGCTCTCATACAATATCTTCGCGAAATTACTTTGACAACACACAATATTATGTGACACACTTCAACTATATCTTATGACCTCTTATAGGGATTAACCTAGAGAAATACAAATGATAAGTACTAAAAAAATGATGTGGATAATGTTTATGAAATCACTGGCAAAAATACTCAAGCAATAATCAAAGATGATTGGTATATCGAGGTTAATTCATTTTTTTCAGAATTATTTCGCTTTAATAAAATGTTCAAGTATATAAAATATCTGATTGATTCAACTACTTTCACAAAAATATTATATGAATAGCTATTATTGAATAAAACAAGCAGGTTCTATATATAAAAATATTAATTATACTGTGAAAAAATGTGTACAAATATTTCAACAAAATTGAAGTACCTAGTATAATAACAATTTTTTAGGCTTATATTTTGTTCTAAATTACACAAGAAAACATAATAATAACATATGTTTAATTTATATATGAGAACGTCTGTGTTTGGTTATATTGATGGTTCGAAATTTTAATTACCCAGAAAACTAGTAAAATAAAATGGGATGATGAATTCATAGTCATTAAATATGTACTTAAAAATTAAATTACTAAGTCTAATATCGGTTGTAAGGTAAGCCTTTAAAAAAACTGGTCTGCGAGGATTATGCAATCACAATTTTTACTCTTTCTGTCTTAAAGAAATATTATATAATCGAAAGACAAGATCAGCTATTGGCTCATCGTCAACTATATGTGATAGTATACTCTTAATCAATTATTTAATAATTTATTAAAACATAACAGGCAGTCTTGTGTTAAATTAAATAGGATTATCTCACACATGGGTCGGGTGTACGTCGAACTGAGTCTTAGGTTAGGATTTTCTCCAAAAGCCTTCCTTCCACCTCCTCAAGTTAAAGAGGTGGAGTTAGAAGATGTATAGAATAGAAGAGAAGACGGTGGTAA
Organism: Agraylea sexmaculata; assembly: GCA_022606485.1. Classification (NCBI taxonomy): domain Eukaryota; kingdom Metazoa; phylum Arthropoda; class Insecta; order Trichoptera; family Hydroptilidae; genus Agraylea; species Agraylea sexmaculata. Next base: position 972 of record JAGTTH010002491.1, read on the forward strand.
TGGCGGGTACCTTGCTTATAAAAGATGGAGATCCCCTCTTCCATTTAGCAAGGAGTTTGTACATAGGAAGCAGGTGAATGCTTAATGGAGAATAGCGAACACAGGAACGAGGGAGACAAAATAATTAATGGTTCACTATCATTATTTATGTTTGTCTAAGGCCTATACTAAATAGTTTCTCAACATCTTCTATCTGTTCGATAAAGGTAGTTACTTCATCTGTACTCGTCTATTTGAATCTATTTTAATGTAAGCGTTCACTTCAGTCTCTTCAATATAAGGTCTATAATTAAAACATTTCTATATATTATTACCCATAAACACATTTTCGTAATAATAAACATTCAGCTCTTTGTTTTTTTTTTATTCAGTTGAAAAATTATAAATAACTAGCAACATTACATCAGTATTTTATTTCCTCTCTAAACCATCTATGTATATGTATTTAAGACAAAGATTTACTGATTATTAACAATAACAAACATTAAATTTTTACTGACTAATCTTTGGTTCAGATAATAATCTTAATAATAGATTCTGAAAAAAATGTGAAAATATAATATTTAATAAAAACAATCTTAAGAGTGAGGCTTAGTCATAACGGAATATATATTTTGGCTAAATTTTATTTACTATCGTTTTATGACAAATTTTTAATTAATAATGTTTTATTTATATATAGTGACTATAAATTGAACGATTAATGATTCATTTAACGGTCAAATTATACATTTATTTATTATACATTTATACATTTAATACATTATACATTTATACATTTATACTATTTCATTGTTTAATTAAAATTTTAAATAGTTGAAATAATACAAACCATCATAATTAGACTAAGGTGTACAGTATACCTATAACTAACATGAGAATTTTAATAAAAAAATTATGTGAGGTACCTAATATTAAATAATTAAAAGTATGGGGAAAAAAATAAGCCTATTTATAGATATGAGAATTCACTGTCAAATTAGACAATAAATTGAAAATTCGCAAGAATTACTAACAAACTTAAGATAATTTATTAACATCATCTTAATCAAGAGAGAGTATCCTTCAAAGTCACATACTATTTTTAGAATGAAATATAATATTCCATAAGTACATGTAAAATATTGGTTATTTTTTGGTAAGTTAATAAAATTTTTAAAGATGATTTGTAACGATGTGAGTGCATTTTTGTCACGATTAAAAAGTATAAAACAGCGATAAATGTTTACCCTCGTCCGTTACCTTTTGTCGGGTTGAAAAATTCACGCCCATAAAGCCAAATTAAGTGAGCCTGCAAAGCTGTGAAAAGAGGGAAAAAAATGTAAAAAAGCTGTTGATGTAGAGAAGAGCTGGTCATTAGCATGACAAAGTGGTGAGTGGAGCAACCCCTAAACATGAACCTGCTGAAAAAATGCCCAAGCGGGTGTATTTTTTCAGCAGGTCGTGTTTAAAATCACTTAGTCCGGGACATGTCCCCCAAGAGAGTGTATGGGGGAGGTTTTGCTTTATTTTTAACACCAACCTTTTAAAAAAGGTTCCACAGTGTATTTATTTTTCCGGTGTAAGCATTTTACAGGATCGCTGCATTTTTTATCTGGTTTTCTTTTTGCCTTTCCGCCATTCTCTTTGTGCTGCATTTTCTCTATCCGCAAACGGGACTGTTTTTCACCTGAAATTTATACCTTGTTGGTTTGGGAAATGATTAATATAGAATTAGGTTTTAAAAAATTATAAGTTAAATTATTACTAACTAACAAAATACTTGCATTTGAAATTGATATCCGTTGATTTTCATACTTAAAAAATTACAATGAAATATATTTTTTAAACAACTTATGTATTATTAATACTTAAAATCTATTATAAAAATGTAAATCAAGTTTATTTTAGCTAGCTTTAAACATAGCTTTTCTCATTAGACGAGTTGAAAAAAAAATGAAATGGAATTATTTTCTCCTTGATCAAGATTTTTTTTAAATCATACGTATTTATTTTTAAATTTACCACCCTACATATGTAAATATAAATGAAAGCTATGCTTTGAAAAATACATTAGATTTAAGTGTATTCAATTAATCAACATTCATAAAACGGGATTTAAAAACAATCGTAATCTCAGAGCATGGATCATTAGAGTAAATGGAGGTATTTAACAAGTGAAGCAGGGGAAAAGTGGGATCAGTCAATTATTAGGTCCAGTATGCAAATCACCAAACATATGGGGAAAGTCACCCCAGATTGTGGCTAAACGGGGACGTGAGGGCAATTGATTTTTTTCAGGCTTTAAGCCTCCGTAATTAATACGCTGAAAATTAAAGGGTTCACTTTTTTACGAGCAACCTCAATGAAATACAAATTGGGGTAAAAGCGGATCTCATGAATTTTTCACGCGATTCCGTACTAAGATCAAATTTTCCATTACCATATATTTTTCCAAATGAATTTTAATTAATTTAAACATACTACAATAACTATAACGTTTCAAATAATTTTTCACAAGAGAAACGTGTTGTTGTAAAAAAGTGTATTGTTAATAATTATTTATTAATAAAAAATCTTTGCTTGATTCCTGAAAAAATATAAATTCTACTGATAGAACACTTTATCAACTGTTACACTACCTTTCTTCTAAGCTCAGCTTAAATCAATCTAAATCAAAATAATTAACTGAGTTTAGTCTTTAAGACAATAAACAAATCGTTCTTCAGTAGAATTTTTAAGTAAGTGAGAAAAAAATAATTATTTCAATTTATCCAAGTTATTTTCCAGTGCAACAGTATTTAATTTAATTTTTTGATCGATAACGATTGGCTTTTTTGTGATATTAATATTTTTTCTCAAAAAGTTATAGTTTAAAAAATATATATAGTTTAATTATTTATCAATTTTATTTAAATGGTTCTCTAATATTAAGACTCTGCTTAATCAAAAATACTTTTAACTAAATAAAAACTTTAAGAAATAAAAAGTAGCGATGACAATAAAAATATTACTATCGTGCAATTCCAGCAAGTTTAAAATACTTAATAAAACTCTACTTAATGATGGCAGGTTCATACAGATTGTATAAATTAATTAAACTGCTTCTTATTGCTTCGAGAATAAATGCTATTTTTGTGGATTTAAATTACATAATAATGTGATTTTCCATATGTGTTTTCAGCAATAGTAATTCCATAGCTAGTCAAGCTAAACAGTGATATGAGTAGTTACTATAAGTCTTGCCGCAGTAATTATTTCTTAGAAGTTGTGTTTATATAAACAGAGTTGTGTTCAAAGATACTATAGTGTATAATAATAATATGTGTTGAGAGGCCCCACGGTATATTTTTGATATATGAGCTGGGCTTTGTTTAATTTAGTGTTGGGTGGCTTGCTTCCATCTTTACTATAATCAAAACAAACGTTCAAACTTAAATTGAGTTCTACACAAGCATCTTACGTATACACCCTCAAGCACCAAGATTATACCCCGCCACGGCTAAGGAGGTTCTACCCTCACCCCCTCGGCAAGCCTCCCCAAATAATATATGCACTACCTATAGTTTTTTTTTATTATTCATAAGTTGCACTTTTTATCACCATTTTTTGTACAGTTCATTTAATATTATCCTTTCTGTTTTATTTTTATTGGACAATAATATGCTATACCATAATACTGCAGTACCACTAGAGCATTACGGGCGATCCTAAGTCGCCGTGATGATAGTGCAGCACTCGTCAGTTGGAACATGAGAGAAGTATTACAATTACAATAAACAAAATTTACAATAAATTTAAAAAAAGAAAAAGAGGAACAATGTAATAAATATTTTAATGATAAAATATGATTTAAATGGCATTGACAGTCTAAGATTATTAAGGGAAAGTATCTAGTCTTGGAAGGATTTTTTATAGTTAAAGATACACTCGAATTAATAATGAATAGTCATTCACATCTTACAGTCCAGGAAATCAGAAAAAATAAAAAATAAAGAGTCCATTAGAATTTGTTCAATGCATCGCGATGTTTGAAGATTAGTGATTATCATTTGAATTTTGATTTATTTATAGGTATGTTTTACATTTTTTGTATCTAAATAAGGGTTTTTCAAATTATATAACATACCATCTAATTAACATAATATTTTCTGATCAGAGGGATCTTGGATGATATTTTTATTTTGAAGACATTTTTCATCCCAATTCAACACGATTTGAATGAACTTTTCACTTGTTCATTTTGTAAAATTCATAGTCTTTACACTAACACTTTCCAGAATAATCAATGAATGTTCTGATTTTATTTATATTTTAAATTAAATTACATTTATAAATTTTTTAAATCCGAAGCATGTGAATATACTTGTGCTTGGACTGATTATAGGTGTTATTGATTCACTGTCGGGGGTGTCTTTTTGATAATATATTAAAATGTCGTTGTGATGAAATAGTATGGGCAGGTAGTAGTGTGATGGGGTGGAGAGGTCTCTATAGGGGGTGCGCTAAGTTTCGCCAACTATTATAATTATCTAACTTCAATTCCTGGCGGTGTCTGTACTCCGCGCCACCCCCATCCCCTACAGCCGACATCATCCCCCTCTGACACCCCGCCCAAGAGGTGTTAGACCCGCAACCATATATAAGAAAACTCATTTTATGTACTAACAACATTTTATAATATTCATTTTTATATAAATTATAATAATAATCGCTTAGCTTGCGCCTAAATTAGTAAAGCAAGATGCTCTACACTTGATTGAATCAGAATGTAAATTTTAGAAGATTGAAAAAAATTAACTAATAAATAACACATATATGCTGAGACATTAATATATTTTTAAAACCTTACGTATGGTTAGGTAAAATAATTAATATTTAAATAAATCGTCTAATTATCCTATGTATTTATTGATATCGTCATTATTTTTTTTGAGTGACTTTAATATTTAACGAATAGACGCCATTTGTTAAACTTTTAATTTCCTAAATTGCAGTATTAAATATAATACCTATCAAATCAATTCAAAACGCATCAATTTTACGAAATTTCATAGATTCATATATATTTTATTATTATAACATTATCTTTTGTATGTTTGTTTTTGTAATACATAACCATTATACAAAATTTACAGTTTTTTTGTAACCTTATAAGTCTAGACCTATTGAGGTTGTAAATCAACATCTAAACGTTAAATATAAGCTTTAATTGGTTTTAAATATAATTCATATTGGATTTACAATCTATTTTTGGTCATTTTAAATAATCAACTAACGTAGATTAGCATATTCTTATTTGTGTTAGCTGTTGTATAATCTGCATGTGTTTGCGAAATCGGGCACTAGAAACATGTTATGAAAAATTATGCTTATTTGAAAGAGTACACTCACGTACTTATGATAATGAGAAAAACAAACAGCAAAACATGTTATGTTGGTTCCAGCGATGCAAAACTACAGTGTTGCAAGACCGGAATAAAGCCTCTGGCTAGTGAGTAGTACTTTAAAATTCTAAATTTCCCCCAGTGCTACGAAAAGCAAAAGGCAAAGTTACAACGCATACCCTTTTACTGCTCGGGGTGGCAGCAGCCTGCTTTCTACCCCCTCGCCTACCGACACTACATCATACAAAGAGGAGCAGAGGGCGGAAGTTATCTTAAAACTACCCTCTGTGTGCTGTCCCGCCTTTAAAAGCGGCATTTTCTCCCCTGGAAGGAGCATAACCCATCCTTTCATCAGAAGGGGTGGCCGGAAGGCGCAACATTGCTCACAATAGGTACATATGAAATATACACAACCACCCCCCATCGGCTCGTATTTTCACTCAAGCAAGCTGACATTAATTGGATTAGAACGCCTGGCTGCGATGATTATATTTCTTAAGATCTCATTTCCATGATTATACAAACCCACATTTCTTCAACTGTGGTAACATTATTTAATTAGACCTTCTTTAATAACGCAATTCTGATTTAGGCCCACTAGTTAAAAAGTAGACAAAATAAGATGGCTTCATAAAGATTATTCTGAGCATACATTTAATGAGGTTTGTCGATAATAATATAATTGGTTATTGAGTAAGCATACATAGGGCGAATAATATAATATCCGACTTAACGAAGTATACACAATAACGTCATCAACAATAATACACAGAATGTATGAGAGGCTGTGACTAGAAGATACATATAATACGATATTGTGTAATTCCCCGTTGAATATTCGATATTGTAAAGCTCGCATCTTCGCCTTGGCAAATTAATAACGCTATTTTCATGAAGGAGGTTTCTGTTCGCGGGTTCTCATAGTAGAATTAATATGACGAGATAAGGCTAGCTTCTCAACACAATGTAGTCTCTAAAGGGCGGTAAACATTAACTTAAGTTTTATTTAATTATTGATGGATATGTTGAATAAACCAATTAATAGTCTTATTAGAGAGCCGCCTTGTGGCCCAGTGGTTAGTGTAACGGATTCGTGAGTGAAGACTCCCGGGTTCGATTCACGGCACCGGAGTCACTTGGTAGATCTAGCTTAGCAAACTAGATCTTAAGTACTCATTGCTGTGTGGTGGCCTGGGAAACCATCTCTACTATAATCTCCCGTAAAGGCCAAGGTGGCCTGGCCAACCCCTTATAAAGGGACTCCCGCCAATAGGGAAGGCGTCACGATATTTATTTATTTATTTTATAGTCTTATTATATAAATAACTCGTTTGATATTAAGACTACAAATACTGTGATGTGGGTTCAAATCTTGTTAAAGTAGAAAATAATAATTTGATCAGTTATTACGACTGGGAGATCAGGAAAAATATTAATAAAATCCCGATTGATCGTCTTGATCCAGCTTTACTCTGATTTCCTGGATAGATTTCCTAGGTAAATACTGAAACGAAGTTGGGTAGAGCCGCTCTGTCGGTGACTTGTGTAACTATTAATAGGTATTAGTAGGTTGTTGTGTCCAAAAATCCAAAATTAGTATAAACTTTCTCTAAAAGCTCTAAGAGGCGTATATAATAATTAATAATTTATAATTCCCCATCATCCAATACACCCTTGGGTTTTACTCTAAGATTTAATAAAAAAACAAACTTAAATAATAAAAATCAATATTTTTTTGTAATTATCGGATTCGCCTTATTCCTTTAAAAGTATTAATATTCAAGTAAATATTTTATCATTGAAAAGTATATTTAAAATCAAACATGAATGTATTATTGCGATATCACATCACATCAATAAATACATTATCATATTAACTAGATTTCATAAGTGCTTGTTCTATATAGAGATGGATACCTGTTCAATTTGTATATTAGATGTTTAAACTAATTATAAAAATATTCTAAATAAATTTGAAAAATTCTTAACCAATTATTTTCTTACGTCTACAGTTCGGGTAGTTTTCGATTCTCACGAGAAATATTTCAGATGAAACTAGTTTTATTCGGTATTATTCTGATAAAATACTGGTTTTGTTATTCTGTAAAACAGGATTGTTGGTAAAGTCGCAGTGATCGGGTTGTAATAACTGGTTGGGTAATTCCGATAGATAGGGCAACCCTCCATATCTTTTGTCAAAGAGGTTCAACAACTTTATGGCGGGGAAGAAACCTTTGCACTTACATTAAATTACACAATCTGAAACTACAATATACTTTGATCGTATTGTATGGCCAAGGATTTTAGTGTGAAAATACAAATATGTTATGAATAAATTATTAAAAAAAAATACCGCTCGATTTATTATTGTATTGATACACCATTCGAAATGCAACTCCTTGAAGTGGGTCGAAGTAAAGGGTGTGTTATGAAGTTGTCTCACGGTCCAAGTGTCCAGTTTTGCAGGGTTGGTCGTAGGGGTGTCCGGTAAGGTAAATGTCTGGTTATCAGAAACACTGACCCCGGGATTCAAACTTGTGCACCTCGCGATATCATCCAGTTCACATCAAACAAGTTGCCCACATTGCGTATCTCTTCATATAAACCGAAGGATCAAAGCAACTTTTGTAAGATATCCGATCTAACCGACTATAACACCGATCGCATTCATCAAACCATAATATATTTTACTATTCGAAGCACATAAATTTTAAAATAAATAAAATATAATATTTGCATTTTATTTATCATCGTGTTGCATTGAAACAGTTTGATTTCTCAACGTGTATGGAAATGAACTTGTTCTCTTTCTATCTTTAACAACACTTACAGGGTAAATTAATATAATACTTTTGTGAAATCAGTTGGAAAAGTCAGAAATTTTACACACTTTAACATTATATTAAAGTGTTTTAAAGCGAAATAATTCCAAAAAAATGAATTAACCTCGATGCACCAATCATCTCAGGCAGGACCAGAAGAGGCAGGACCAGAAGAGGCAGGTTCGAGTCCTGTCTGAAATGATTGGTGTATCGAGGATAAATGATTTTTTTTTTAGAATTATTTGGCTTTAATACACTTTAATATAATGTTATTAAGTATTTACAGGGTATTTGAATTGACATCTATTCTTTAGCAACAGCTTAATAATCTAATAATATTAAACTAATATTTATATTTAAAGAAAATATTTAGAGTTTCTTTGTTAGTGTATAGTGAATGTTAAGCCGTCTAAGATCTCCTTTATATTTAAGCTGCGGCCGAGTAGTGGATAGCCATTTGTCTTTTGTCTCAATCCCTTAATGCCCGCGAGGTTAGAGGTCTCCATCTCTCAATTTTAAATAGCCCGGGCGGGGCTCAAGGGGGTTGGTGGGTGGATGGGACGAAGAGGTCGGAGGCAAGGAGCTGTTCAAGGAGCCGCCAGCCAATCCCGCGAGAAAGCTTCTAAGAAATCGATAACTAAAAGGCGCGGTTGGCGGGGGAGTAGAGCGTCGCGGCGGCGAGGGGCGGCGTCGTTTGCGAATTCAAAATGGCCGCCAGCTCTTCTTAAACATTCCTAGCAGGAGGTGCGCTCCACTTGCGAGGGTGGTTACTCCCACCATCACTATCACAACTACTAACCACCCTCCAAACACATACCCACCCTGAACAGTCTCCCCCAAAACTAGTACGTGCCGCTTAATTTTGTCAAATATCGCGCCGTGTCTTATTCGCTATTCGCTCGATCTCGACAAATATATAACTACCTCAAAAAGGATAATAATATTAAAAAAAAATTAAATGTATTTTTTTATATATTTCCATTTTCTTTCTTTTCATAATAAAATAATCTTTACTTTAATAAATAATAATAAAAATTGCATATAAAAACTATTCGAAATACCTTATACAAAGATTATCAATTGTTTATTTAACATTTTTCCATAAATATCCTTACATTCATCACCAACTAAGAGACTTTTTCAAAAAATACTTGATAGGTAAAAGTGTATAATAAATATTATGAAATAATAAAAATGAACACGTGAATATCAATGAAGCAGTGAGATTATTTTGATAGAAAAGATAAATGAAAAAACAATAAATATTTATTTATTTATGTACGTCCTGAGGAACTTTTTTTACACACAACAGCGAATTAATTGTCTATTAGCGATCTTAACTATTACTAGTTTCACAGGTCACCGTCTAGGTAATCGCCTCAATTTTTTACCTTAAAATCCAGGGAATCAGAGGAAACCTGGGTCAAGGTGATTTGAATAATATTATTCCCGATCTCCCAGTCGTAATAACCGATCAAATCTATTAAAAAAAAAATGACTTGAGCGGGATTTGTACCCATGAACTTAGTATTTATAGCCACGCGTCTTCTCCTTTGAACTGTTACGCAGGTTAATAAAAAAGAAAATTAAAGAAAATATTATGAATAGGTACATAATTCTAATAAATATAAGTATTTGTTCTAAGATGAATTTAAATTATGTCTAACATCATAAATGTGAAAGACGTGAAATATGAGATGGGCAATTCAAGTTATGATGATAAATTTCTCGCGATCGTTATGTACCTAAAAGGAGATGAGAAGTAAGGTGGGGATCCATGTACCTGGTAAAAGCCCGGAGTGTGTAGGGGTTGAGTGAGGGGGTGAAATGGAAACGAGACATCCCCGTTCTTCATATGCGGCATCTTGGTAAATTTTAGCGCAGGTGGCGGCTGGCGTCTTGTCAAATTATTGTACCTGATCCCATATTAATTCCGCAACTCACCAAACACGGACCAAATATTAGAATTATTATATTATTCGACCCATTCATACTATTCGATGTTCGACACATTCCCGAATCCAACGTGTCTGTTTTCAATTCGCTTCACGTTTCAGACATATTGCTTCCACTTTCTAAAGAGACATTGTAGTATTATTTGAGCCGCACAAATCTTGTTGAACACCAGAAATATCTCACATGAAAGTGCATACAATTATAAATAAATTCTATTAAGAATAATAAGTAGGTAGTATATTTATTAAAATGCAATGTTTATTTTTAATCCAGACATACCTGTAGAATAATATGATATTTTAATTATATTTCGTAAGTACTTTATAAAGTGCTGATATTCCTTTAGAGTGGATGTTTGTAACTTAATATAGTCTTAATCCAGCCGTGAAATAACTACGTTATATGCAGCGCTATATTTATATGTATAAAGTATTGCATATATGGACACAATATTGTGAATGTGTGAGTTTAATACTTGCACAATAATATAATCCAGAAATACATAGACGTTGAATTTCAAATATATATTTTTTAAATCACGATTTAAAATTCCAATCTATACATATTAAGTCCATATTTTAATATTGAAAATAAATGAAATTATACAACTGCCAGAGACATTATGTTTATCTAAAATAAACATTTATATACACACAATTGATGAAATATATTTAATATATTATTTTTGTATTAAATATATAACTCGCCACCACTGATATTCTATGTGCCTCACCTTTACGTGTCTAATTTCTAAACCAAAGTTATATTAAAGTTTGGCATTGGCGTCTCGGGAGAACCACCACCACCACCATGTCGCTTAGAAAGAGGGGTTGTGTCAAAGGGGGTAGGTATACTAGATTCTACCATATAACTATTCAAGACGGAGGTTCTTATTACTATCAACATCAGTCGTACTTTTATCTAGCATAATACTGATTTATATATTATTTCTAAAATTAATTATAATAAATAAAATTTTGAATTATTCATAAGTGAGGCTTCAAAGTAAGTAAGATGAAGATATTATAATATAATTTTCTCTTTAAAAACAATCTCTTATAAAAAATTCAGCTAATTGATAGGTTGAGAGACAAACGACTCGGATTTATTAACACGATAAGCTTCAATTCAAGGGAAAAACTTTTTTGTTGTGTATAATTAATTTCAATGCAGAATAAAATTTACCCAATACAGAGTTTTCGGGAAAGAATAGATATTTCTGAAAGGTTATATTAAAGAGCTTCAAATAAAGAAATACAATAAACTACTTTCCTTATTTTATATTCTAGTTAACCACGACCACGAATGCATTAATTTCGTCATTTTTCTTTGTTATAAAATAATTCCAATTCATAGTTAATAGTACTAATTCCAAAAAAATATTTTTCATTGAAAAACTACAAATTTTTAAAATATTTTTAGAATGAAAAATGTATGAAACCTATGTGGTAAATTTTTTTTTAAGAATTTGTGTTAATACGGGTTAATTCCGGGAATTTGTTATATTTTTTGGGAGTTTGTTTATGTTTCATGTTCAACTGACGAGTGCTGCATTATCATCATTGCGACTTGGGATCCCCCGTAATGCTCTAGTGGTACTGCAGTATGATATATTAATTATATGTATATTATATAAATGAATAAATAAATAATGAAACAGCTGAATAATATGGATGAACATTAAAATATAAACTGTTCTATTTAAAGTGCAACATTATTAACTTACTCGAAAAATATTGAGGGTGCCTCTTTAATAACAGTTTTCAATATAAATATTATAAGCAATAATATTGTACATATGTGAGAGAGACAATATTTAATAGTTATAAGAGTGTATATAGCGAGACAGCCCTGTAATGGCGGGTGTTCTTGGTATCTTCCTTGGCGGTCTCTCCACATATTAATATTCAGTTCGGCGTGCCTGGGGGTGTAATCTCAGCCACCCTTTGCCACAACCACCCTCTCTTATACAGCCTTCACCACCGGGTGACACTACCGCTTCTATTACCTCCACCGAGCTACACTTTAACCATCTAGCTATTGTTTTCATTATAACTTTTTGGTGAATTTCATATCAACTATAATATTTCCAATATAATTCCAAATCATATCGAATTATTATTATAAATTAACCATATCAATATACTCGATTTCAAATTACTTAGTATTGAATTGATTTACATAAAATTGAAATTTTCTCCCACTTTTTTATTATTATCAATATTTCAAGAAGCTTTAAGTAGCCTGTATTAGTTGTTACAATAAGTGCAGTAATGTTACCTTAGAGAGATTCATGAGATTATCAAAATCACTGATTTAAGCAATAAAAACTATAACAAAATAGTTAACTTCTCCACTAACTTATTAATACTTATTAAAATGTTTTGTTAACATTTTAATAACTTATTAAAATGTTAACAAAATCAAATATGTTTCAAATAAGCGAAACTTTAAATTACCACTGAAATGTTGAGAGACATTTCTTAAAAATTCTTTAACATATATTTTTTCACAAACACATTTGATTTTGTCTGTCATTTTACTATATTCGTGTTTCACAATATTTTTGTTTTATTCATATAGTATTAAGTATATGTTTTAGTAATTCTAAGTTTATTTTATTTTATTATTATTTATTATTTATATATATTTTAGTAGTTCTACAAGTGGGTTTTTGTATTTTTTCCCATAAATTATTTTATGACTTATTAATTATTATAAATATCAATTGATTATACCCCGTATTAAAATAAGTAAAAGACTAAGTCTATAAACTTAATATTGTAACATCTAATAATAATGTATCAAAACATTGTACGCTAATTATATTTAATAAAGAAATTGTATAATAAAAAAGTGCAGTAATGTGTCCAATCCTGAATTAAAATTAAAAGCATATAATTTGATCGGCCATTGAGATTGGGAATCATATTAATAAAATCACCATCGATTATCTCGACCCAAATTTACACTGCTTTCCTGAAGTGTGAGGTCAGAAGAAATTATAATTTATCCATAATCATTATTTCTGATGGTTATAATCAATGAGCTTATAATATTTATAATACAAACGTCAAAACCATAGCAAGCAGGCACTGGGGCGCTGCTTCTACCGCCTCGCTGATTCAATTTATACTGCATGTATTCATGACCGGACATATTCGAATGTACGATGTAATATTGCATGGCGCTTCTATAGATAAAAGTTCATTGTTTACAATAAATATTGATACTATCAATCAAAAAGTATTACTAATAATATTTTAGTGAAGAGTGTTTGTAGTGAGTTTGTAATAAGATTATAGTGGTTGGTCTCCTTTGAATTCGCGACGTTCGCGTTCAGCGGATATAATGTATATGAACACGACAGCTTTAATAAGTTGCTCGAGTTTTGCCTTGTGGGTGGAGAAGATGGCGGTGGTGGTGTATCTTGAAAGGGTGGAGACTTTATACATACACCCCTTATACTGAATATGACACGCCTTAATTGGTATGTGTGTATGTGTTTTATCAGTAACCAGATATTTGCAAGGAGTTTGCGGTCTGCAGCATACAAATCTTAATGGATGTCTTGTATACATTACACACAATACTTGTTATTATATAATAAGGGGACCTTTGTGCTACTACCATCATAACAAAAACCTCTAAGGCATGATCTTGAATAGACAAATCAGATAATGGATTCATTTCATAATATTACACTCGTAGCTTCATCAATTAGCTCAATGTCTACTTAAAATATTTCACTGCTTGTTTATATTTTATTTATTTATTTTATATTTATAAATAAAAAATATCAACCATTGAGGAGTTAAATAATATTCAAAAAATAATTTCGGATTTTAAAATAAAAGCTACCTACTTCAGAAACCGGTTATAGCTTTTTTATAAATATTTTATTTAAAAAATCAAGGTATTAATAAAATATATATTTATTTTTTATTTATTTATCATACGCCAGAAAGGGTATTTTTGGAATATTTTGTGATACAACACTTTTTTAGACTATCGAATTTACCTATCGGCGATTTAGTTAACTATTTTAGTTACACAGGTACAGTTATTACAACAACAGAGCGGCTCTGCCCTACTTAATTATTACCTCAAAACTTATCTTACAATCCAGGAAATCAGACTAAACCTGGATATAGATGATGGATCTTAATTTGAACTCATCTCTACAGAATTATATTATTATCTATATTTATGTTTTATATATTACTGATATGAACATGATAGAGATCCTCTGAAGATTGCCATGTGATTATCTTTGAAAGTGTCCAGTTTCAATACAAAGAAATTACTATTTTATTTAAACATTGTACTAAAATTATGCTCATGTATCGTTTTAGAGCTAAGATATGAAATATGATTGAAGAAGTATTATGTACACATGTGCAGTTATCTGTGATGGCGTCGCGACGCTCTAGGTTCAGCGCATATTTAAGTCGTTTGTTGGTCAAAGTATGAAAATTTGGAGCATCTGGTGCAGATAGATGGACGAGGGAGGATGCTGGGCTACAAAGTTGTGGACTAAGGAGACCACCATCATGTTATGGCATCCACTATAATACTTACAACGTGCACCATCACACTGAGTGCCCTTTCATTATACTTGCAATATCAATTGATCCTTAATCTTGTGGAATAATAAGCACCAAACAAGGAATTCATAATATTGGCAGAAGTAAGTAGTAAAATCGACAATTAAACTGTCCATGGCACGTGAACTTTCAGACAGGAAGGATTTGGACGGGTATCAAGCAGAATAGAAACCTTTCAGTTGGTAAAGTCTGTGGAATTACTTAGTGGGGATAGTAAAAATGGGTTGGGATTTGGTAGGCAAAGTTGCAAAGTGCTTATCCTGCCTATCAATCTTGCAGCCTGATATTCTACAGGAACAACAATAATTCTAGTTCGGCTTCTAATACTACTTCTATCCTTTATCGAGGCATCAACTAAATTCGATACAATAATAATTTAATGAACGTTAAAAAATATTAATTATCCAAATTTCATCAATAGGTAATAAATATTTCAGAAAATTATAAGCATTTTTTGTGCTAATTTTTCGAGACTACTTTTTAAAATATTTTACATTTTTATTTATCTCGAATAAGCATTCGTTCATCAAAAACTAGCGTAATAATTTGGTCATTGGTTCAAATCCCGCTCGAGTCTAAACAATAATATTTTTTCGAACGGGAGATCGGGAGTTATATAAATAAAATCCCGATCGATCGTCTTGATCCAGGTTCACTCTGATTTCCTGGATTGTAAGTCGGGCAGAGCCACTCTGTGGGTGACCCGTGTAACAAGTAATAGATAAGATCATCGACAGACGTTGTATCTAAAAATCCAAAATTAGTAAAAAAGACCCCTTGGAGCGTATGTAAATAAATATTAAAATACAGTATCATAAAATATTCTTTCCCTGTATGTATTATTCAAAATGAGTTTATATTATGATTTTTGTCGAGTATTCCTTGAACCATTGGGCTGGTAAATTTAATATCGGTTATATCTCTAACCGACATTCGATTTCCGTCACGGTAGACTTTGGTAGAGAAAAAATCCACACAACAAAAGTTGACAGCACCCCCACGTTTTTGGTAGGAATTTATGCTCAAAAAATGTATATACATATTGTACCTATCAAGAGTATTTACTTATCAGTTGTATTGTATGAAGTGAATTATTAGTCGTTCTCCATGTGAATGATGGCGCGCGTAGAGCTTATCTGGCGTGCGCACAGCTTATTTGTGTAAATTTATAATCCTAGTTTGTTTTCTCATTATAACTTGGTGAATTTAATGGAAACTTCCCCTCCCGTGTTTATCATATTCCTTGGGCGGTCCCCACTGTAAGGCGCCGACGCCTTCGCCGCCCCCGCCCCCTGCCACATCGCCATATTTTAGAATCGTGCTTCTACTATTACCATACCAAACCATGGCTATTATGTGAAAACTAAGTCAGTTTCCTCGACGATAAATTTAAAAGCGGCGAAGATAACGACATTCAGTCTAGTGGTGTAGTTTCACCCCAAGGCATAGCGTCGTCTTTGTTAATTACCGGCACGCTCAACATCTTTATCTGATACTCATAAGAGATCAATAATAAGTGTAAATAATGACCTATTACTAAGTTTCTTGAAATGTAAACAAGCGGTAGTGGTGCGGAGTTGGTAATTGAAATATACAACGTGGCATCAATTTTATTAGCAAGTTAGGGCTGTAAAATGTAGGTGGGTGCAAACAGGCACCACCAGATTGTCCTACTTGTCGCTAACAATAATAACTGTAATATGTAGTGGTTGTTGTGCACATTTCTATGAAACTATACGAGATGCTTTTCGCCCGCCACCCTAAAAACATCCCCTTGTCTCACTCTACCCTTATTTAGGTACTTTCTCTGCGGCTTAAATAATTCCATAGCAATGCACCATTCGTAGACCAACTTTTCATCGCTGAGCTATCCGACCAAATCTCTTCTCTCAAATGACAAATCTTGTTAATTCTACTTTTGGATAATTAAAAAAATAGCTGACGTCTGATATAAAAGGATTTTTTTTTGTATTCAGATACTTTAAATTTGTGTACATTTTTGAGTTCTTCACAACACAAATCATCATGTCGCAGCTTTAAATTGACAACGTTTTATTTCAAAAACAGTGATTTTATAATCATGTTTTAAATTAAACATACCGTCTATGTCTTTCGCATTAAAAATACCATATTTTTTGGAACATTTTTGAGATGCAACGACTTCAAGAAAGTTTAAAACAAAAATCTTATTTTTTTTAAATAACACGTTGTCGTTTTAAAGGTGTAAAAATCTTTTGTTTTTTTTTTTATCGAGTATTTTGATAATTTAATTGGAATAGAAATACGTTTGCATTTTTTGCAGGTAATTTATTCTTTACCAGTAATTTAATAATTAATAAATTGTATGTTATTTAATTTTTAATTGTATATTTTATACTCAAATTTATTAATTGAAAAGAAGCATAATCATTAATAAATAATACTTTCATACACATCTTTAAAGACATTAATTGGAATAGACTGAGCCTAGTATAAATATCAATCTCATATTCTCAATAAATAAATTTAAATCAGGCTGTATGTATAATTGTAATTTTGCCATAATTTATATATAGTAATATCGTCGTCTTTCGGTAATATTGCTCAGGACTGTTTGGACTGCAGCAGCACCAGCTTTTGAGAAAATTCCGCCAGTGAAACTTCGGAGCTGGCAGCATTTTCATTCGGCCCCGTAAAACATTTGCTAGGGGGTGTGAGATGAGGGTTGTTGGGAGGTAGTGTAGCAGTTTTCCTTCCCAAAACCACCCTTCCTCAAACTCTGTAAAAGCCAACACCACTTCTACTTTTAAACCTCGCAACGGGAAGCCGAAAAGTTTCACAACGGCACTCGCTCGATATTTTGCCGTCGCGTCTTGCACCATATCTTTATATACATTTATTATATTCCATTTGTTAGAAATCAATAAAAAAAAAATTTTAAACCACATCTATGAGATGAAATATTTTTTTAAATGATAATTTGTATATGTGTTTTCATATTTCGTAAGATTATTTTACATGTATCATAGATGTACTAGACATACACTAGTACACACTTTAGTTAATGACACACAAAAAGGTCTTTGCAACAAAAGTCTAAAAATTACTTTAAAAAAAAAACAAAATATTTCAAATGTTAACTATATTTACGAAGAATATCCTCAAATAGGTACAAAATATACTCATAATAATACCCGGAAATTTTAGTTACTTTTTGTAAAATCTTACATTTTTACTGACTGAATGTAGAACACTTGAATATACTTTATTTTTAAGAATAAAAATAACGTTATATTATTGTATGTTTAATAAATCAGTTTTTATAAACCGTGCGCCTCTCAAGCGCATTTTTATCTTTTCAGTAAAAAAATAAGTTTATCTTTCTAGGGGCTAAATAAATATGTATGTATTCCGAAAATATTAAATACGTTCCGTATTAAAAATATCTAGTTAAAGCCGATTTATTATTTACATTAAGCTTAAATTCATAATAATTAACTGAAGAATACTGCTATCTCAATTTCTATCATTTTTAATAGATAACTATAATATAAGTTTTCACTAACAATACATATATATTTTACTGTGGAAACTGATTGATATAGTTGGGATCAATCTCTGGATCTGTGATTTTACAAATAAATAATTTAAATAAATTAATATTAATATTTTAAATCCTAATCCCTTACAAATATAAAATACATGTACGTATTTGAAGCCGCATTAGAACATGAACATGAACTAATATGACGTTAAGATATTCTTGGAAACGAAATGAAGTTATAAGGTTGTTTGTATTACACGTTCTAAAATGATTCAACCTGAATAGACAATGTTTAACATTACTATGTTGTCTCATACAGCAGCAATATTTACATACAAAGTGTTCATTTTAACAACAAGACCTGATTTTCTAACCTGAACTATCCAGACACTAAACCAAATACCGTCGTAAAACGGCCATTATAATATCAGAAGGGAGCTACAAAGAAAATGATATAATTTATTACATATTCTGTGAAATAGATTTATCATTTATTTTATTGGCAAAAACCCTACGGTTCAACGATCTCGCCCTTCCTTTATTCGGGTTCGATGTCTGAACTACCCTCATCCCTCAGAATCCTCTTCAAGGAACATGCCGACCCGTCTAACCTTTTGAATTTTTAATACAATCCCATTTAGGATTGGATGAAATTTTTGCTACACTTTTGTAATTATTTGCAAGCTTTACTATACCCATAACTGTTTTGTTACATTTCGCTTTGAAATTTTCCACCCACACTATTTTTGCCTCTAATTTGAATTTTAAAACGGAACGTGCCCGCTTTAGTCCTCTTTTTGACATATTTAATGCAACACTGTTTTAATAAGCAGTCTTTTGAATGCATTTTATGGAAATATTTTTATGTAACATTATATATTTTAAGATGCATATAGTTTTATATGACAGGACATATATAAAGGTGGGGGCTTAGAGCAAAGAAGTATGGAGTGCTTGCAAAGAGGGGGTTGTCGATAGGAAGGGGTGGTACTACCCCAATTTTAACTACCCCTCCTCCATACTTTAACACCACCACCATCACTGCCTCCACCACTACTAACACTAGTGTGGGTAAATAAGACGCGGGGATGTAAAACCACCGCGGGAGGGTTCTTTTGCTCACGTCTCTACTATTCAGGGTTGTACATACATATGAAAAATATGTATCGTCATTTTTTTGAATATTCATAGTTTTTAGATGAGAATAAAATAATAAAATAGATTAATACTAGTAGTTGATTTCAGTATAAAAGTACCTTATAGTGTGTAATAATACCTTCATTGCGCTGAATTTAGAACGTTTATTGTATGAATATGCGTGTTATGTACCTTTATGAAAAATATAGTATGGCTTAGCAATTCCCTTTATATCCCACGCATGCCGGTTTAAGATATAACCGCAAACTCCAAGACGCTAGCGAGAAGCACATAGTAGTTTGTGTGGCGGCAGGTGGCTTGGGGGTTGTATGCGGGGGTGGTTATATCGGGATGGGTTGAGGTGGTTGCGATTTCCTTTGAGAAATGAAAGGCTGGTAGAGCTATTATAAATAGAGGTGTAGCAAGCAAGCTGTATATACAAAGTGTGCACGTCTCTACCCTTTACCGCGCACCCTCAACCAACCCCTAACACGTCTGCCTTCAGAAGAAATCAATACCACCCTTACTTGCTTGCTTCTTAGACTTAGACACATACATATTCTATATTTGACGCACCGTGATCATCTTTTGATCTTTGACAGACTGACATGCGTTCTCCTGCCTATTCATTATTGAACAGGAAGTATATAACAAGCAAAACAATTTAATATAATCTCTAAAATCTGTTTTGCAAATAAATTAATTTACTAACACATCATTTTCTATCCAATAATATTACTCCGCTGCGGTATTAACAAATATTTCTAAATAATGAAAACACCACGTACTCACGTATTTAAATTTATTTAATTTAAAACAAAACGATTTCACATAATCACTTTTTTTTACACATTTTGATGGTAACTTCTTATCTTCACAACAACTACGACAAGACTGATCGAAGATACTCGCCATGTCTTTCAGAATCAAAAGATATGTCCAAAACTTGTCTAAAAGGGTAAAGGCAAACTGGTTTTCATTCGAATTTGTAAAATCGTAGTGAGATATGCTTTTTGATACTTCTTTCCCACGGAATACCAACTAGAGCAAGGTTGACCAATTCCAGTTTTACACAAAAGAACCTGTTCGCTCAAATGTTACATTTATATTTTTCTTCATACCTATGTAGATTTTATAGAATTTTTAATGAGAAACATGTGTAGAATGAATTTGTATGGCTGGAAAATCTATTTCCCGTCGGTTGTATAACAAATGGTAGACATTTTCCGACGGGCAAGATTTGCCTCATAAAAATCAATACTACGCCTTATTTTAATTTGTTATGTACTGAAAAAAATAATTTTTTTTGGCTGGTTAGATTAATTTAATTTTACAGCCTAATTGCGAGATGTTTTATGAATAAACTTATGCTGGTATTTATTTCGAATGGCGGATTTTTTTTTATACCGTGATATGATGAAACCAATGCGTGCTGATATTTGTAAACAAAGACACTGGGTGGTCTAATTGAGTCTAACAGGTGGACATGGTAAGAGGAAGGACATGTGCTGTGTCCAGGGTGTATAGAGCACATGGTCAACTAGGGGTGGTTGTTCCGAGTTGCAGGGGTCAAGGACCATCCCTCACACCCCCAAACACCCACAATCGGTCAGCTGACCGCCGATAAGCCTTATGTTTCATCCCCTGAATGTCGCGTGTGTCCGCTCATCTGTAACTGGTCAACAGACTACTGCTTCATATACAAATATGTCATAACCTTTGACACAAATATTCTATAAATACCAAATATAATCAATATTTTACAAAAAAAAAAAATCTTAAAAAATATTCAATATACTTTTTTAAAATATTCTACTGTGTAGAATACAATAGAATGTTTTTCTGTCATTTTTATTAAGGTAAACATTTTTTTCATAATTATTCTTGTAGTTATCTCATAAATAAAGGAAATATATGTAGCTCCTGCTCATCAAATTTGAATAAAGAATATATAGTCAATTTTATTCAATTTCCAGTTTTGGATATGGACAATTGATATTGTAAGTACTTATCTGAATATTAAATCCCATGTTAAAATGTCTCAACACAAAAAAACAAGTTTTAGGGTGAACAGGTACTTTGACGCCAACTATAAATTGTACCCCATCTTCGGTATTTCAGAAAACCTGTCTTCTTGTATGAAATAACTTCAATACTCACCCTTCACAATTTCAATATTCACCTACTTTCTCATCAAGACCTGTTTGCAATAGTTTAAACTAGTGTAACTAGATACATACTTGATTTGATGGGAAAAAACTACTAACTAGTCAATTTTAGTACTTATAAACAAATGGGTATTTTGAAATATACAAAAGATTTTATTTATAAATATATTGATACTAAATATTTTAATTTATACATATTCACTTTAATTGACTTAGAATGTTTTTAAAAAATAATAAAAAAATTCTAATACTTTTTTAAACATTTGGGTGTCCTGTAAGCTGTAAAGCCATTTCATTTGGCATTAATATGTAATTGTAGCGGATTTTTATGATAAATGGAAATAAAAATGACTTATTTTAACAGGTGTTTTTTAATAAAAAAAACTTACCTTCCATTCAAATAATTTAACAAAATAAAATTTCACCTTTTATTAAAAAGTCTAATCTATCATTTATCTCAATATATTATCTTAATCGTATTTATTAGTAATACAAATACTTAAAATATACATATGAGTAATAAAAAATTAATGTCGACCCCAAATAAAATTGAGAAGAGGATAGGGAACGGAAATAAAATAAGGGTTGTTTTGTATATGAATTACCTGAACGAATACATAAATAAACTTGTATATGATAACATTGCAGTGGTGAATAACCATTATTTTTTAAAACTACTTTATTATTTATTTTCCATAAGGAAACTAATAAGGAATATTTGTATTTTATTAATATGAATTATAATTAGTTAATGCAATAAGATATTCCTCAGAATATGCTTTCATCTTCAATATGAATTGACTTATAGAATATTCACATTTATGATTTAATTATTAAGGACAATGTTGATTGCAATGACTTTACAATGGATAAAAGATGAAGTTGTACAATATTACATGTACATAAGTGTGGATGGATTATGGTGACTTTTTCGATTTCCCAAGTGGTTCAAAGTTTTATTGTGGTTTTAATGGACATTAGCAAAAGTGAGTCAACTTTAGTGGTGGTCGTTGGTTGGGTTATACTGTTTTTAATTCGTGCATGCCTAAATGAGCTTACTTACTATGTACCAGAAATAATAATAAACTAGCACTTTAATTACATAATACATCCTAACAAACCTGCTGAAAATATTACATTACAACATACCTTTTTAACGATCTTTCTAACTAACCTAACCCATTCTGTTCCTACGAAAACATTATTACTTTCAACGACATTAAGTAATAATAATGCACGACTTTGTTCTATACAAATAAAAATATAATAAATAAAATATAAGTGGTAATATACATTTTAATCATATATTTTCGATTTTTTTCTTTTATCTTTATAATTTAATCAAAGCGAATTTATTTTTATTATATTTAAGTTAACTTATCAATGTTGCCATATTTTATATTTCAATAAATGTTACTTAAGGCCGAGATTTTAATTGCAATGCATTCCATTGGAATTACAATAAGTGATAACATATATATGTTTTTAATATTACTGGAAAATACACTTATACTACAATCATATTACATAAATAACTTAGTATTTCTATATTATCTGAATTCTTTTCCACCAATTCTGCCAGCTACACCTACCTACACCTACAGGGCCTTATACAGTAACATATAAATTATAGCTTCCTACGCCCAACTTTATTTTATTTTATATACATTCTATCTATATATACATTTTTTAAATACTATTATTTATTTTTATTTAATTATGTATTTTGCATTTTTGTTTTTTTAAACCTCTTTTATTATTATTGTTATTGTCTTGTCTGTAGAAAAAAACTCTTCTGAGTGTTTATATGGAAATAAATAAATTATTAAAAATAGTTTGTATTTTTTTTAAATCACTATAAACAGTTGGTATAAAATGCATCAAATTATATAATACGTATTTATATCGCGTATTAAGATATTGCTTTTATTAAAACTGTGGTTAAAAGTGAACTATAAATGATATGCCGTATCCTGAGTATTTTAAGTTATTGATTTGTAATGATAAAAAATTAACATCAAAATATGTGATTATTTGATTTAATAATAAAATAGCTTGATGATCCGTAGTGCCACTTGTGACATGATAGGTATGTCTCATTTAAAATGGCTATTAATAATGTTGTGCTTGTGATTAATCAGAATATACAAGGACAGAAGATTCTGTTGGAGCTTGATGAAGCCTTTCTGTTTAGTTGAATCCGTCACCCTTACAAATCGGTCATCTTCTCTCATTGAGACGGGCAATGACTAATTTCTTATCTACTACCCTCTCAGTTGGTCCGGGTATCTTAGTTTGCCGATTGGAGTCATTAATCAATGTGAAGACAGGTATCCGCCTCTATTCCTCAAATACTAACTATACCAAAACATCCATATTATTATATAAGTATAAATTGTGTAAGTATTACAGTTTATTTGTTAAAGTAGTTTGAATAATACAAAATATCTTATGAATTAGACTTAGGTGTACAGAGTATATAAATTTGTTAACTAACATAAGATTTTTATTTGATATGAGAGGTACCTTATATTAAATAATAAAAAGTATGCGAAAAAAATAAAAACCCATTTACAAATATGAGGATTAATAAAAATAACAAATTGTATATGAACTAAAAGCCACATATATCAAAAACTAGTATTGCTTGAAATTTGTAAAGATGCCTTCTTCGTATGAAATAAATATACAAGAAGAAATATTAGATATATTTGTATGATTATATTTTTTTTGAATGACGCAGGGTCGCGGCCCTTAAAAAACATTATATACATAAAATAATTTGTAAATTATATACTTAAGAAGCTTTTATAGGTCTTTAGTTTGGGGTACCTACAACAAAATAAAAATATTTTGTATTCATTACCAGGTTCCAATTGGTATAATGAAAGTTATTAAAATGGGCAAGAATTCTAAACTATTCTTATTTATTTCAATATTCCTACTGGTATAAAAGGTAGATTAAAGTGGCAAAAGATTTAAAATATAACACTTTATAGTAAAAATTATACATAGGTAATAGGAATTATGGAACAAAAAAAAGTCCCAGTTTTGGAGGACGTCGAATAAAATATTTTATATGCATAATTGAGGTAATAACTAAAAAATGGATAAATAAATTTTCTATTGGATAATTTCAAATGAAAGTAAAGGCTTGAAATATCTTTAAACGTGGTGTGGGTACAAATATAAAGGTAAAATATTGGTATTTTATCTTAATTTTAAAATATTTAAATATAATACAGTTTGATTGTGCCGTCCAAGACAAGAAGAGAACAAGAAATGTTTAAGTGTAGTAACAATGTTCTAAAACCGCCCATATCAGATTCTACTACACATAATAGTAGTTCTGACTATTATTGGGAGAAAATACGTGCCACAGCTCTCGATTAATTAACCTGACCAATTTACCTTACTCAACTGAATGGAATGTCAAATAAGTGAAATTACGCAATTTATTTCTCCATTTGACATTCAATAAAAGATTTTATTAAAGAAGAAGTATTGTATGATATAAACTATTTTGAAAGGGGTTCAAAATTATGATGCGTATTCCAAAGGGGAGAGAATTTGGAGCGTTGAACGAACAGCGGACATCTACCGACATCTATTTATCGAAAGATTTATAATCATTTATACCTATTTAATTTTTAAATATTAAAATTATATTTTTAATAATTTTTATTATTTAAATTTATGATAGTAAATTTTCACAGATTTTTTAAAAATACTTTTATAAGTGGTGGATCGCCTCGCTAAGTTTTAGTTTAACTAGTCCCCGTTAGGAATATGCTACTCAAATAACTTATTATATTTTAAACTTAAATAAAGGAGTTAAATACATTTTTAGTGCATTCAAGAGTTAATAAAAAAAGAGCGGTGATATTTCTCTGTATTTTTTTTGCTTCTAAAATTACTCAATAATATTATAATGCAAGATATCTTCATTTCATTGCACACTCTAACATTTCTATCACATCACAAAAATCATAATGCATTTAATTTTTGTTAGTTATTTTGAAATAATTATTAATAATCATTAGTTATTTTGAAATTATTCAAAAGAATTATTTATTCATATAAAATCTACAATTTCTAACAGATTACTAAAAGTTATTAAGCTCTTCTATAATCACTTACCTGAAATTTTTTTGAGCCAAGCAATTTTTTTATAAACGAATCATTAAAATTTGGAATTACAGGACTCTTTTTATTTGATCTAAGCGATTATTTATTTTTTCAGAATTATTTCAATTTAATACCTTTTATATAATCTAAATTAATGATAATCGTAATAAAATAATCGTTCATATTATTTGTAACTCGTTTTTGATCTTATTTTTATGTCAGCTTGTAAGAGGACTTTTAAAATATTTTAATTTGTATTCTTATAGTTTTTTAACAATAAGCAAATCATAAAAAAACATTGTGATTTGAAATATTCACTTAGAAGGCATTCTTATTGAAAAAACGTCTCTCGTTAAAATGTGTATCCATTAGCATCCGTAAATAAATGTTAATAAATATTTGAGTGAAGATGAGTGTAAAGGAGCGCCAGTTGGTCGAGAATATTTATTTTGCGAGAACAATGGATTTTCATCTGAAGGGCTACTTCTCTCTGCCAGCAAGTTAAAAAATTAATCTAAAATTCCCTTTTATCCCAAGCAGTACTCGTTGTTTCTGGAAATAAGCATCTTTCCCTCCCGCTTCGTTCCTTTTTCAACCACCCCCTCAACCCAATGTAAAAATATTCAAAGAAGAGGGATGGCCTTTTAAAAGTTTTTCTCGCCAACTCACTTCTTCTTCTTCACGCCTCCAAATGATTCCTTGTCCAACAAACTCGACCGACCGGTAACCAACTTTTCTCCTACAACTACAGACTCGAAAATGATACGAACCTTGAAAATTTTCAAACGCAAATTAAAATTCAATTTGAAAATGAAAGCAAATCTGAACAAGTTAAAACACATTTTTATATATGTAGGATGGAGTTTCAATCACCGAGAATATTTTCAAACAATTTATTTTGTTTGTCCCTCAATATAACCTATCTAAGCAGTAAGTATCAAGAGTAAAAAATATACATTTAATTTTTATAAATAAAGTCAACACTGTTTATAAAAACTTATAAATACTCTTATTCTTTATATATGGTAGCAAAATAATATTAATTATAATATGATCAGTCATGTATATGTATATTAGCATATATTTTATCATTGAGATATCAAAAAAATTATATTTTTTACATTATGTATGGATAATGATGGATAGAATATGATGAATTCAGTCTTTCGTTTTATATATATTTTTTAAATTATTTGGAAATATTAAATACGTAAATTAATAAATATGTAAATAAAACTACATATGTATTTTGATATATTCGAATATGGGTTTTGTTGACATTCTTAATTATTTTTTCTGTAATTTCAGTTTCAGCATAGTTAAATTACAAAACTATCAATAATTATTATCATTTAGATTGAAGGGTAGTTTTTAACATTTTATATTAATGTACATAGTCTATACTTGCATCACTTGTAGTCTTACTTGAGGTGCAATTTTATTATTTTATTTATAAAAGTATATCACGAGTCTTTTATTCATATTTTTTCAAAGATGCATTTTGTGAAAAAATACATGTAAAATGTAGCTAAAACAAACATTTCTAAAGAAAAGGGTAGTAAGAAGCAAAGAAAAAAGGTTGAAGGCAGTAAAGTGAGCGATAAATACGGAACACACCCAACTAGAACCGGCATGCACCAACGAATATCCAACTAACTCTAATTTATACTTCTTTTTAATATTATTACTATAATCTTTAATGAAAAAAGGTCTCTTACTACTAATCCGCCATAGTTTTTATATCATTCGGTAAGATGTTTTGAATGTGTATTTATACTACACTAGGCTAATTTTAATTGAAATCTTAAGGACTGATACATTAAGGACTATTTTTCAACTCTGTATACATTATATATTAAATGTATATATACTGTGAGGGTGGTTGAGGGATCCACACATACATATAACATACACACACCTTTAGACAGTTATATATATACTACATAGTAAATTTATAATATATATTGCAAAAAAATATTTTAAAATAACATATTTGAAATTTTAATTATAGATGTTATACCTATGTGAATTTTGAAAAACAGATAATAATTTATAACGATTAGAATTTAAAAGTAACAAATACAAAATGTGTTGAAATTTAAATTTTGTTTTTTAGTAGTTTTTACTTTGACTTTACCTGTACTAATATATATTATTATTACAAATATGTGTTATATTTTAAATACATTATATTATTATAATGGGTATACCTGTTTATCCATTGTTGGAAAAAACATTATAGCGCACATAAATATTTACTACATAAATGGTGGTGAGTGTAAAAATTATCTGATTTACTACTAGTAATTGCATATTTAACGACGATAAAACCATTTAAAATCATCGTTTTTTATATATAAATTATAATCTAAATAAAATTTTTGTAACATAAAATCTGATCGCACATGGATTGTATATAATTATTTGAGAGTTGGAGTTAAATAAATGTTTCGTGTGTAAAGTTTGAGGAGCATCGGTGGTTGATTGTGGCTGGCGCGCGACTCTGGCTGAAAATTCGGCTGGAAGTAAACTGAAAAAGAGTTATGTGCCAGGAAAAATACATAAAATTTCCAGATAATGGCTCTTTAGGCAGCGGCGGTGGTGAACAAGGGGGTCAAGAAGTTACAAATTGGTGGGTGGGCGGTGCTGAAAAACGGCCATTTGGAGTGGTTGCTTGTTGGGGTGTGTCTCTTGTCTTAAACAGGGTGGTTTGGGGGATGTTACGAGGTGACAAGAAGAATTGGGAAAAACCAACTTGCATCTGAACCAACCCCAAACACCTATTTACTTTTAACTTTACTTTTGTAACAACTTGTTTGTCTAAATTACAAACATTTGTCACAATTTCAAATACACTTGTATTACTTACCTTTACAAAGTGACATGAGTATTTCATTAACAATAGAATAAACTTTTGAATTAGAAAAATAAATTGTATAATATATACTCTAAACGTTATTTGTAGATTAACTATTGATACTTACCCAACAAAAATATTACTGAAAAATCGAAGTAACGTAGTTTGTATTTCTCTTATATGGATTTCGAATGCAATCTATTAACTAACTTACTATTTTTAATATACTGCTTATATCCTCATTTTCCATTAAAAATATAATTTAATTATTTTATAAATGTGTAAATATATTATAAGAATGGTTTGCATAAAATGCATAAGGAGGAAATACAATAATGTCTTGGGATTCACGGTCGCAGAAGAACCAGACATTACAGCGATTTATTTGGCGATTTCCATTGAATTATTGCCAAAATATTCTCTCGCTGCGCCATACAATTAAATTAAACATTTAAAAAATCTTTAATTACTAAATATTTTATCGAAAAACGGAAGTAGGAAAGGCAGGGGCCAAGCTGAAACATCTGCCTTTGCAACAGCTGGACTTGTGCTATTGTTGAGCTATTTCTATTATATTATTTATAACATAGAAATAGTAAAAGATTGACCCTGTCCGCCAAATTAGCATAACTGGACTAACCGGTTTGTATACTAGCCGGACAAGGGTTGTGATGGTTCACAAATACTCCATACTAAATCATAACAACCCCCTTTTCCATGAGCAGGTAAAGTGCAACCCCTTTACGGACATCGGCCAATTCTTAATACTGGATAACGGTTTTAAAAAATATTTAATTTTTATTATAATTTTATCGGCAATTTCAATAACGACACATCTGTTCAGACAAAAAAAATAAAGAAACATAAAAACTTTTTATCTTCTATGGCAGATTTTGTAAGCTAAGTAAAAGGATAAAAAAAAGTATACATATATCTTGTATTTTTAAAATATATCATTATCAATTGTGTACACGTTTTAATAGAAATTTATTATAATCATAAAAAATATTGAATAAAATAAAAAAAATAACAAATGGAAAGTAAATTTGGAACCATAAATTTGAAAAAGATCTGGTCTTAAGGTTCAGTCTCGGATATCGTTAGCAACAAATTATATTTTTTCTAGAGGTATTAATATAGATATTGTCCCTTTTTCAAACTAAATGTTTGTAGAAATATACATAGCTAATATACATCGATAAAAAACGGATTTGAGAAATAAAAATGATTAAATATTTTTCAATATCAATATGAACATTTAAAAAATACGATCAATCAAAGAATATTAGTTTTCCTATACTGTTACTTTTAACCTGTAATCCTCGGTTATTATCATAATAATATTCAAAGTTGGCAGGAAAGAAATGACACGCGTGAGAAACCGTTTCTTAAATCCACCAGGAAGAGGAAGGGTGATCTCAACCCTTAAATAGAGGACAATACCTGGACCAACATTATGATAATCAGTTCAACCACTACCCCTATCTTTAACAATTGACCCTTTGCACTGATCTTCCGGTGAATTCTTTAACCGAAAAAGACGTTGTTGTCTGCAAAAATTAATATAACATTTTTTAACAATTTCTTATTTTTGTCATAAAGCAATTCAAATAATCTGTTTTTTTTTTTAATTATTTATATAGAATCAATGTTAATATAAATGAGAATATAATTTTATAAATTATTATTTTAATTTGTGTCAAAATGTTTTTGATATGAAATAATCATTATAGTTGTAATACCCTATGATTTAATTTGTTCGTTTCATTTCAACACTCGCATGTAAAAGGATTTGTTCCATTTGTGTTAATCACAATGACCGAATCTATTCTGGACCAAAAAAAAACGAATCAAAGGGTAGCTGTGAAATAGTGTTTTAAATACAATTAAATAAATTTCTGAAAAATATTAAAAAAACATTTCTTAATACTGCCAAAAAATATAAAAATAATCCATTATGCGGTAGTTCCGTTGTGTGGTGAAATATTAATTTATAAGCGGTGTACCGTAAGAATAGTCCATTGTATAATATAATATATTAGTAAAGTAGACCCGGAAGGCCATCAAATCCGCAACCCTTGACGTGTGAACAGTCCAACCGGTTAGGTCACTTCCAGTATGCAAATCAGTGCCAATAGTAAAGGAATGACCCCCGGGGGACCCATCTGTGGACCAGATCAACATTGTCCGAAGTGCAGGTATATCAAAAGGGTGACTTATAAAAAATAAATTGCTTTGTGTCCTCAGGTAAAGGATAAATCACTTCAAAAGTAACCGGTTTTGAAGATGACCCCGTGTAGCCATATCCGGGTTCAGTACTTCATTGCCATCATACGGAAGAACACTTATAACTGTATTTCTTCCTCAATAATGTGTGAGTTTTTTTGTGCAAATATATCAGAATCTACAGTAAAATGTAACCTTTCAGTGACTAAAGTAATGGATTATCAGGCACACGCAACAATCATGTGCATAATGAAATTAGATAAATAACCTAACCTCTTTAAGTTTTAAGTTTTTGAAATTCATTTCATCATTCATTCATTCATCAAATTTAGAATTTTAAAGTTTAGAATAATTTTAAAATTATTCTAAACAAATCTATAATATAACTTATAATATATACTGTTTAAAATAATGAATTCCCAGGCATATGTCACCGTAAATACGAGTTAGTTAGCTATACTTATAATATGATCGGTTTTTGGTTAGTTAATGCCTCGTCCAAGCCTCGAGCGAGGCACTAATTAACAAAAAACTGATCAAAAGTACAGCAAAGCAACAAGTTTACGGCGACGCACTCCTAGGAATTACAAGCTTTAATAGCAAAATATTTCAATCGATATTTTTTATCAAATTCTTAGATGGACTTAGTCCAGGTATATTTTCTTTATTTTATGTGTAATTATAAAAAGCCCTTAAAATACATATATTGTTGTTATAATTGAAGAGCAAATTCTAAACTTTGGGTGCGATAAGTTATTATGATTGGTCACACCGCAAAACAATAATACGATATTATGCTACGACCAATCATAGTCGTTTTCGGTAAAGTATCTCACCTGTTTAAAGCATATAAGAAAAAAATGAGGTCCTAATATATTTTTTAAAAAGATTTGGTTTACGTATCAATATTAATATTTCTGATAAAATCCATTGTATTTTCTGTCACTTGATATTAAAATATGTTACAATGTGTTAAAGTGTGTTAAAAAATTATTTTAACACACTCAAATCCCTGTAAATTACATATTTTTTCCAATACAAATATGTAAAATGTACATGATTAATATTTAAATTCATGCCGGGGGTGAATTGAGATGTTGTCTACAGGAAAATATGTTAAAATAGTTTTTTTATAAATAAAATTTATTATTTAATATATAAAATAAATGCGATATTTTCTATCAATAGGTGTATAAAAAGAATAAATTTCTTGTATTTATTTCATATCGACAATTATTTTCTTGATCAACTTCATCACAGCCGTTTACTGTAAGCTAGTTTGCTTCTACATTTGTCTGAAGCAAATGAATTGTCTCAATAAAATATAATCAATGTAAATATTATAATATTAAAACTGAATATCAGGAAAGGACAACATAATTTATTGATAATTAATGAAAAATAATCTTATACCATCCATGTAATATTATTCTAATTTATTTTATCTTTTACTATTATTCTTTGCAATATGGCGCGATACTTTTACTGCTCCCCTTATTTTTTAAACTTAACCCAATTTCACGGTGTATGGTTAATGTGTTCGGCCATTTTTTAATAAACCACCCTCGCGTTTCGTCTATTGGTCTATGGAAAGTATTGTCTATTTTTAAAAGCCTCCCACTATTTTTAACCCCACAAAGAATCGTCATCCCTTATTTCAACGAACACCGATCGATACTTCGAATTCTACTTCTTTTATGACCCGGAGACTTTTACAATCGAAATATATTATACGTATATATAAGAGTTTGTTGAATAATCGTATAAACGATTATAAAATCTCACGAGAATGTATTTTCAATCAATTCTTTCGATCGTTCATTAGTGAAGTTTGTAACAGCTCAGTGTGACTTTTCTTCAATAAATGAACGAATGTGACTAGCTTCAAATTCAATCCATCACGTTCTCTGGGGGGTTGGAGGGGGATGAAAATGAAGGAAATGTATCCTTTGTATTTCTTTAACCTGCCCCTTTTAAACGAGGGACAACTTCACTGACTCATCTATATCTACAATATTTATTTAAAAAACAAATATTTTTCACCCCATAATAATGTGAGATCACTTGTAGCAAACCACCCTGATTCTGTTCTCTATCTAAATAAAATCAAGGGGGAGTATTTATATACAATCGACTGAGTACATAAAATATCTATATATTTATTTCACTTCGTTTCTACTTATTTATTCCTTTTTTATCTCACCCCTTCGTCTTAACAGAGGCGACTCGTCAAAAATTGTATTTATTTTTTTTTTAACAAAAATATTTTAGTATCAAACCAAACACAGTACTATAAATTTAATTTGCATTACATAACACAAGTTGTATTAATACATTTAAATAAAATTTTATATGTCAATATATATGTAAATAAAAGATTTAACATTAATTTATTGTGAATAAATATGCATTTAAAATAACAAATCTGAATGTACGCCAATGAAGTCCATCACCCTTCATTTGTCCGGCCGGCAATCTTCAGTTTCTCCACCCACCACCTCTTAAATACTCTATCGCCTTCAACCCCCTCACGACCACCCCATCGCGACCCATTTTTCACCCCCGAGAGATGCCTGCCCTTCTTCTATTTCTGCACCATGATTTAATGCAGGAAATCGGTGCAAGAAAAGCTCACAATGCGATGGTGGGCGAGTTTTTTGACAAGAAATCTCTTGAGGGTGAGAATTAAACACTTCAGTAATTGCAGCAAATTCCGAACAAATAACTTTTAAACTCGTCCCAAAATCAATACACCATTCCATCAATTGTACCTTGACATTTTATTATTCACACATTTATATTTTATTATTTGTATTTAAATATCATAGAGAAGAATTAATCAATTGATATGGTTTTTAAAATGCACTCGTATATTGTTAACAAAATATAATTATAGAATATGCTTAAATTATATTAATGCAATGCAATTCAGTTATTTTTATATTAAAAATATGCATTTAACGCATGTAGTAATTTTTTTTTAAATAAAGTTATTTTTTATTTTATATTTAACATGAAGCAATTATAGAATACTTTACTTCCTGTATTCAATTTATTAAAACATTAATTCATAAAAAAAAAATATTCTGGGATAAACGAATTATGGATTGTTAAGTTGCCTTAAGCATTTTTTCAAATTTTTTTTTATTTTTATAGTTTTAGATTTAAAAAAAATCATAGAAAGAACAATTGTTTTTTATTAGAATATATTTTGTTGACGTTTCAATCGTGTGATGACGTTTAATATAAAATGCTTAGTCAAGTCTAAATTTTCCCCACAAGTTCCAGTCCACCTCCCACTTTCATGTTCCCCTTTAAAAATGACAATCTCTGTTTAATTTCGAACGTTCTGCGAATATTAAGATACGAAAACTTTCGTTCTTAATTCAAGGGGATAAATAGAATGATGGAGGGTGGCGTCACCGTACTTCTGGCCAGGATAAGGGGGATGGTTGTAGGAAGTATTGCGTCTGTAGCCAATCTAAATTTATTTTTCGACAACCCCTTCTTTTTCCCTCTCGGGCCGGTGTCAAAAGATTTTTACGAATCCTCCCTTAATCAGCGCGAATAAATAAGAAGGGAGGAGCGTTTTGTAATAGGAATATTTCGCGAGCCTGGTTGGAAAATTTCAAATTAAGAAATTCGGAAGAGCGGCTCTCTAAAAACGGGCCTCTTTAAATTTGATAAATTACGGCCACTGCTTAATATTTTCTCGTAATCATCAATATGTATTTTGTTTCAGAAGACCTCGCCATGAGAATTGTCTTCTTTGCCAGCTGACATTTTCTCTCCGAATATTAATGTGGGTGTCAGTAAAAAACATAATGATGAAATAATTTATCTCGGTGTTTTGTGACCAATTATAATAATTGTTTTGAAGAATCGCCAATACCACTTAATAAAATACCAATTCAATCAATTTGCTGTTATTTTATGGATATTTTGTATATTAAGCAAAAATATTTTTGATTGATAGAACAATACATCTTTGGAAATAGACTTAGGTGTACAGAGTGTTTACATCTTTCTACCTATAACTAACATGAGAATGTTTTATTTAAATTTGACATGAATAATACTATTAAATTATAGAAAGAATGGGAAAAAAATAAAAACCCATTTACAAATATGAAGATAAATAAATAACATAAAAGCTATATTAACAAAAAAATTACAAAATAATAATGCTTAAAAATTAAATAACAGTTTTTTTGGGTAAAACCAAATTTGAGTTGAGTGGATTATTAGAAATTTACACTTGTTTTTTAGAAATAATATCAATTTTGGAATTTTTTTAAATATAGCCATTGACCATTTCATACATATTAATTGCCTGTGTTTTTTTATATTGTATACTAAAGAATGAAGTCTTGCAATTTTGATATACTTCATTAAAAATTGAGTATTTTTCAGCAGATCGTGATTATTGTAATGATATAAATTTAGTTTTTAAGTAAAAATAATTAAAACTCACTTAACGTAGAAAGTGTAGACTTTTGGTTAAATAATGACGATATGTTGTTTTGTATACTAGAGAAACATCAACCAATGGAATTTCCGTAATGTTCAAACTTTGGCGACGATCGACCAAGACTGATTGCAAAAAAAAACACCTTCACAACCGGCTACTTTATTTTTAAATAACAATAAATTATTCATTTTTGTAACATTAAAGAAATATATATATATATACATATCATTGCAACTAATTGTAGAATAATATTATAAGTTAACTTGTGATATTCATATAAAAATAACCCTTCCAAATCTGAGTGCATACATTCTTTAAAATGTATGAGAAACTTTTTCCATGGAAAATATCATTTCGTGTAAAAATATTTATTTCAAGCAAAATTCATTCAGATATTTTTTACATTGTTAATTGTGTATATTTTTAAAGATACCAGAAGGTGTTGAAAATCGAAAATTCTTCCGAGTTTTCTAAATCAGCGTTTGCAAGTTAAAATTGGCTCGATTTTTCAACGTCCGTGGTGGTGACAGATGCCAAACAACCCCCTACCCCATATAAATGGTCGCCATTTTCTGCATTCTTTAGACGCCATTTTGAAAGTTTTGCCTTGTTCGCCAAATTCTTTATATTATACCAGAATATATTTAGAAATACATAAGCAGTACACAAAACACTAAACTGAAATTTTAACGTAATTTTGTTTGAAAAGTATTATATAATAATTTAATGTGAATAAAAAATATTTTTCTATAAAAAGTCGGACCAATCAATTAAATTTATTGATAAATTAAAAAGTTTGTAGTAAATTATTTTTTACGGTATAAGTTTTGGAATTGTATGCTAAGAATATGGAAAAAAAATATATAAATTGAATTTTTGTTTAAAGTCCAAATCTTCTCCACTAAAATTATAATGAATCTACAATATTGTTTATTTATTGGTGAATTTTTATATCACAGTTTATTTGAAACGTATTACTTTATAAAAATATTCTTCCATGCACCTATGAAATAAATAATAATTTCGAGAATTAAGAAACGGATCAAACAAAAAGTCAAGTGATTATTGAAATAGAAGTAGATAGACGAGTTTATTTGTTGAAAACGATTGGTGTGGAACTTTGTACGGGGAATCCGATATCTGTTGGTACAAAATTCGCTTTAGCTGAGTGTATTTTTTCTTGTCGCTGAGAGGCTCGCGAAACTTTTTAATTTTATAAATTCAAATTGAAAGCCATTTTCAATTAGCACAACAAGCATCGGCTGGTGAAGGCAGCTCTCTTGGCCACGAGCCTGGCGCGCTTGAAAAATTAAATTCAAAAAGGAAATAAAGGACTGGAACGGGAACCAAGAGAAGGCCGCTAAAACAAACCCATCACCGAATATTTTATTCATATAAATTTAGACTGTATTTTGAAACGAATATTTTTTTTTATAAAATTCACCGATTTTTTTATACGGGCTTCTTAGGAAAAATATATTTCGGATTTTGGTATTTGGTTTGATTTGGGTGAATTTCTTTGTAGAGTCATCCACAAAATAAACTTGAAACAAGACGATCAATTGGAATTTTGTTAGTGTTAAAATAACTTTTTTTTCAATGCTGACATAACCACGGTGTTATTTACACACATATTTTCTAATAATATATAAACATTTTTTTTTAATAATTAGTCTTATTATTTTTAAATAACAATACCGTCTGAACCACCAAATTTTCAATCGAATATTTTTTCTAATAACCTATTTGATACACTAACTTTTGACGGTAAAATCCATTTATATTATTAAAAATTTGCTTTTGAATAAATTGATTTATGGCGTTTTTAATATTTTTTTGGATGTTAATCAATTCAAATGGGGTTATTTTCTCTTATCCACATTTTGACGAAATATATAATTCCAAAGTATTAAAAGTGCTGAAATCTTGTGATAATTAATTAATAGATAATAGTCTGAAAAACTATTATTTTATTTTTGTATGTTAGATCGATATCGTACTCTTAAGCTTGGGATTCCTAGGCGTGCGTCGCCGTAAACGTACACCGTAAAGACGGTAATAGACGGCTTTTGATCGGTTTTTTGTTAATTAGTGCCTCTCCCGAGGCTCAGACGAGGCATTAACTGACAAAAAACCGATCATAAGTGTAGCTAAGTAACTCTACTAGCGTATTTACGGAAACGTTTTCCTGGGAATCTATAACTTTCAATAGTATATATTATAAGTAAATAATTTAAAGCTCTAAATATGAAATTCGAAAACTTATTTTAAAAAATGAGGTTAGTTTATTTATCTAATTTCATTATGCACATGATTGTTGGGTTCATCACGTTTTATATACAGAAAAAAAATGTTTTGATTGTTGATATAATAAACTCTTTCCGTTTAGGAAATTTTATATAAAAAATGTGTTTTTGGATAGATCTTTCTTGGGTGATTGATATGAAATTTTCAATAAGGATGGATGAAGCAGGCACTCTCGGTACAATCGGTCCGAAGATCGATAGCAGTTGACAGTGTGACAGAGAAGCAACGTAAGGGCTTCTCTTTGGACTTGTCGAGCCACAATGACCGTCTCTCATCATTCTATACAACCTCTTTCATATATACTGCCTACCCTTTACCATTATTCAATCATCACAATTATATTTCATTAACCTCGACCAAATAATGCTTGTTTCATAATATGCATCATAATTATCATAAAAAGTCAATATTGTTTAGTGTATTTATGTAGGTATATTATTTGGGGATAGAGTGTCAGAAGACGGTTGGTGTCTTGGGGGTGGTTTGTGAAGGGAGTTTTATCAACGTCAGAAAAAGAGGTGCTGTCCGCGCCGCCATTTTTAATTAGCCCTGGGGGTGGGGAGGACTTACCCCAATAGAAACGGACCAATAGGCCCCTATTCAACCACCCCATTACTCAATATATTTTTTTCCAACTACTAATTAAATATTACAATCCAACACAACATATAAATATATATTTTATAAAAATTATTTTAGTTTTTTCATAATCTTAATGGTCTACCGAATTTTAGATCTTTTGAAGTGAATCCGACACGGTAATATTATAAAGCTAACGAGTCGCGATTGAGGGATGAAATGGCGTCATTCAATGCAGTATTATTATGAAGAAGGGTGGTGATTGCAGGACTATGCTACTTTTTCAAAGGGGTTCGTTTAGAGCAGTTCGATTATTGCCTTATTTCTTCTACTAAAGATACAAGCGTGTTAATGGCCTAAAAGATTACAACCCCTAAACCCTGCAAGAGATTGCATTCGATTGTCATCGCACCTTATAAACATTTAAGGGATGGTGTTAGTACTTGTATTGTATTTTATAAAATGTGTTAAATAATAAGTTATTTATAAATAAATAAATAAACGTATATAATTGAAGGGAGGGAAAAGAGACTTGCAAGCCGTAAATTGGTAGTCCAATTAAGGCTTCGCTGAAAAATCTAATAAGCGACTCCAATTTTTGAGTTAATTTTCCGGATGCTGTACACTACATAACAAAATAAAATGCCGTTTCCTTTTTTATTTTACTGTAATAATATTTATATATTGATAATAATGTTTAATATTGTATTTTTGTTTGTTTGTAAAAAATATATATTTCCTTGATAAAAACGAGTATGATTAAAAACAGCGTCTATGTTAATTGTTCTCGAGCTTTTCTCCCCTTGCTCCTCCCAATGAAGTTAAATGAAAAAATGGCAAGTCGAGGCGGGAAATTCTCGGCGAGTCTGCGAATTTTAATTTTCTTGCAATTTGAATTTTAATTTTTCTCCAGCGCCGAATCGCACCCCCATCTCTTCATGACCCTATGGGGGCGCTGGGAGGTCGCAAGGGTGGATTCAGTCCCAGTGTCTTGGGTGCTGCTTTTTCTTCTTCCACCCCCTTCAACGCCACCCCGTCATTCTGACCATCCTCATTCGTATTTCATTGTTTTTTACTTTCGAATTTTGCGAGCTCTCCCGTTTCTTACGCTTATTTAATTCTCTCTGAAATTGCTGTTGAATTAGGCGAAAATGCAATTTCTTACAAATTACTATCATAACGACAGAGGCCGAAACATATTTATAAAAACTCTCTACAAACAAGACAATAATTAAAACCATTTCTCTTCAAAAAACAGCTTTATAGGATTTGGCAATCATTTTGGTATTTATATATATACACTATACCGTAATTCATGTTTAATATAATTAATTTCATGAAACAAAATTTTTTTTTTTATAAATTACTTTTAGTACATCCGAGATATTAAAAAAAGTATTATATAGAAACGATAGCAACAAAAAATGCATTTCTTATCGACTCATTTTTTTGTTTTTTTTCGTAATCATAAGTGATTACATTTTATTTAGTTTGATTACTAGTTTGATTCTTTCGAAGATTTGATTCGATACTCATTCTTAAATATTAAATAAACGTCTTTCAGGGGAAATTGGAGAGCTTCCTTTCCCAGAATTCGCTTATCACAAATGTTGTCTGTGTCTCAGAGCTTTGTATTCGAGACGCCTTATTTTCCGTCCAGCGTCGTTCGTTAAAAGTGAAAGAAAATACTTGAACGGCGGTTTCATTTATAAAAGTGTCCAGCCCACCCCCGACAACCCCCAGCTCCCATCACCCCCGCCCACCCCCAAACAGAAACGAGGACAATCTTTTGTCCTCAGTTATCTTGGCAATTATTTGCAGAACTAAAGACAGCACCAGTAGCAGTATCACCCCCTAAGTACAGCCTTCTTGCCACCATACACATGTACAGCGTGCAAAGAAATACACAGTGGAAAAAAAAACATTGAATTCTTGAATCAAAACATATATATGTACGTATATTTATTTAACGCCCAACTGAGCTTTTACAAAAAAAGGAAAGAGATAAAAATGTCTGTATGACAAATAACAAAAAAACAATGTTCTGAACAAAAGAAAAGAAAAAGATACAAATTTACAATAACAAATTATGGTTATTAAATTATACATATAAATGTAAAATATTCTTGAAAATAACTAACTCAGGGATTTTTTCAATTTAAGCACTTAATCACTGAACGCAGTATTGGCGATATTAATACTTCTGAAATATATTTTAATTAATTACTGTAAAAATAACAGCTTGTTATCATTTTTCTTTGCAGTTTTTTATGACCAGCATTTTTCAAAATAATTCAATGTTTTATTAATATAAGTGCCTTTTTGTAGAGACTGATTATTAAACGGATATTATAGAAGCAGACTACCGTTATTCTATAGCAAAAAATAAAAAAGTTTATAAAAAATATGCTCACTTGTTAATGTTAAGTAAATTTTTATTTACGCAAAAATCACAAATCGATGGTGAAATTGCCCATTTTTATTGTTGAATATATCAACATTTTAAAAATGAATAAAGTGATTAATTTGTTAAGTACGGCAACAAAATACAATACAAAAGAATAAAGCACAATTTTTTCTATAAAATATATAATAATTAATATGTATATTTAAATTGGAAAAGGGCTTGAAATATCTTGAATTTAAGTTTTCCGTAGCATTTTATTTTTACCAAAAACTATATAATTCCATACTAAATACAGATATTTTTTTTCACTCTCTGTTTATTTTAAAAAGTGTGTAGAATATTGTCATATTATAAAGACAATGCAGGCATTCTCAAAGTGTTGGTCTATTATGCAAAATATATACTAAGAATACAATTCTTTGTCTCTTGTCTGTAAAAACAGGAGACTCTTATCTCAGTGCAGTGCCTCCTTCACTACTTTCCATCTACAATACATTATTTCTATACGAGGACAAAAACACTTATTTTTTTTCTTTTTTAAAATAATAAATTAAAATAGTACGTAATTATGTAGATGAAATTATTTAAATATGAAACAAATAAAACGATATTAATTTTGATTATATTAGTAATGGTTTAAAACACCTGCATTACTTAGAAAATATTTAAAATACGTGAGAGGTTAACAAATAACACAATTCAAATTAAATTGAGTGCTTCCTATATAAATTGAATTTTCTTTATAACATTCTTGTTAAATACTAGAATCATTCGTTGAATATTGGAAATCTTTCTAAGAAAGGATTAAACTTGGTGAATATATTTTATCAGGGTTATTTTCATATATTTATATTAAGACAATAAAAGTAGCTCAGAAAAGTTGAGTTTTTTGCTAATGAGTCTAATAATGTAATGATTATACTGTTAGCTAAAAAAGAGATAAAAATCTGAAATTATTTACAAAAAAATTGAGAGGATTATTCAAGTCTGATAATAATTAGAAAAGATAATGAAATACTAATCACTTTAAGAGTTTTTGGAGCGTAATAAAATATAGAAACGCATATGCATCGAAATATTAACAAGTTTTCTAAATAACTATAAAATATATGTAGTTTCTTCGACTTGACTGACTGGCTGACAATGCTCTGTTGTGATCATTTTTATTATAAAACATTCAA
This sequence comes from Agraylea sexmaculata, assembly GCA_022606485.1. Classification (NCBI taxonomy): domain Eukaryota; kingdom Metazoa; phylum Arthropoda; class Insecta; order Trichoptera; family Hydroptilidae; genus Agraylea; species Agraylea sexmaculata. Next base: position 42,707 of record JAGTTH010002491.1, read on the forward strand.
AATTATGAATACAATGGGTTAATGAAAATGAAGAAAGGGAATGTAAAAGTATTAGTAGGCAGAGGAGAGATCTGGTTGTTGGCCGCGAGCTCTTTGTGATTCCATTCCACTGTCGGCCTCTTTCGTTCGCTGCTTTAATTTTCTTTTTATTCAAAAGAATACTTAAAATGGTAGATGGACCTCCGAGTCCCGCCCTCAGCTTCCACCTTGCTCACCCCTCGGGAGGCAGAGCCCCTTCTCTCGGGGTGGGACCGGAGCTAATAAAGAAATCTCTCTTATATTTATTATTTCCCAAGCAAAAGAGGAGGGAATTTATTCCGTTTTTTGTTGGACGCCGCCCACGATGCCATGACGCCCACCCCACTTCTTCAACAAACCACCCTCTTTTTACCAACCCGCCACCAATCCCCATCACCACCGGCAGCCTCTTCTTTTATTTCGCCCGTGGCTGATTTTATTGTGTTTGTCAACTCTTTTGAAAAATGGTTTCGGAGACTTTCTGACATTTTACGCACGTCAATATTATACAAAAGTATACTATGTAAAATCGATATTGAAGACTGTGTATTAGTAGTTAAATTTAGTATATAAAAATATCTAAAGCTATTTTCTATCTATCCATATAGCGAATCACATAATAGCGAATACTGTGATTATGAGTTCAAATCCCACTAAAATAAAATATTTGTTCGGTTATCACTACTGAGAATAATATTCATAAACTCCGATCGATCGTCTTGATCCAAGTTTACTCTGATTTCTTAGATCGTGAGATGAATGAGGCGATTATAAAATTGGTAAATTGTGTCACTAGTAATAGTGAAGATCACCGATGAATAATGAAGTAACACGTTTTTGTGTCTAGAAAACCAAAAATTGTAAAAAAACTCAAAAAGCCCCTCACATATTAAATAAATTATGATTAAAGTAAATGTCGCATTTGCTCCTTAAATGATTGCACAATAAAAAGATATTATATTAACAATCACAGCCGTTCACGTTAGTTTTCATTTACATTTACTTTACATCTCCATGAAACAATATATAATTTATCATTTGATTCATACAAACTGGGTTCTTGATTTTAGAAATGATCCATCGATGTCCAGTGAATAATAATTATTAATTCATATAATATTTTTGTGAAATCAGCTGAACTAGTCAGAGATTTTACATATTTTAATATTATTTTAAAGTGTATTAAAGTGAAATAATTAATTATAGAGGTTAATTCATTTTTTTCAGAATTATTTCGCTTTAATACACTTTAATATAGTCTATAAATTATTATTTTCAGTAGGTATTGGTGGTTTGTAAATACATTATGTTCAAAATAATGAAGCAGTATATGAAAACCTCATACTTTTGAAGTAATCCTTCTTCCGATTTTATTCCAATAAGTTAGTTAATAATCCTTGGATCATTGAACTTTTTGGTACTTAATGTTATTTATTTACAATACTGCATAGTATGAGCAATTTTTATCAATAAATGTTTTAGAATTAATATGTTCTGTTTTTATGTAAACTATACATTAAGTTATGATATTGTTGATTAAGTATGACGATCTATTCATATTTCATAATAAAAAGTCGGTATTATTTACATTTATTTTCTAGCAATTTGAGAATGATAATATCAAAGGAACGCGTCTCTTAAGCTCTCCCCCATTTTTCAATTCAAACGAAGTATCAGTAACGCTTTCTTATCTGGAATATTTTCTAAAAAGGGTTATATTTTGCCATCCAGTCCACCCCCATTCGTCCCACCCCATTGGACCATTTACCCTCCTCGTTCACGCAAAATAGCTGTTTTCCCCTAAAAATACTGCTATTTACATTTTTAATTACCACTCTTTGCGAGAAGCCTTCGAAGCCTTTAAGCCTAAAGGTTTTTTGCCTCCTCTCGCCCGTTAACATTATTCTCGGTTAATTATATATTGCGTTATAAGTGTTTTGTTTGAAATATAATACTTCTAATTGCGTTTTAATATTAAACACCACCATATGATCAACTTTTAATAGGCTTCAATCAATTAAAAAAATATATAATTTCTCCAGCCTACGCTAATTAATCAAGTATATTTCACGGTCTGGAAGGCTAAGTTTGCACATATATATTTTTTCGGTCGAACGATTACGGTACGAAATCATCTGAAGGGATAGGGTGAATCGTTTATTTAGTAGCACTCCCCATCTTCGGACTATAAACCTTTTTTTTAATTATAGTGTAAGCTTTCTGGGTAAAATGATATTGCTAGAAAATGTTCCAATAATTTCGTTTGCAAATTAATGCAAATAATATTTCTTCTTTCTGCAATCACTCTTGTAAGCCTCCTTCCCTTCTACTCCATTTCCAACTTGTTCACCGACCATTTTCTTAGCTTGCAGCTATAAGACACCATTGCAATCAATTACTTGAAAAGCTATAGTCTGGACTTAGTCCTGGCTATATGTCTCTTATAAAGACCTTCACGACAAATTATCTCACAGTGTTACCCAATATATTTAATGATAATAAAACCTTTCATCAATTAAATAAATATAACTTGTAATTTTATTTTCTTGTGCTCGAATTTCTCCTTATCACGCCATTAAATTTATTCTTAGGCACAGATTATGCAAAATTTTCATAACCGTGAAGCCTTCCCTATTGGCAGGAGTCCCTTTATAAGGGGTTGGCCAGGCCACCTTGGCCTTTACGGGAGAATATAGTAGAGATGGTTTCCCAGGCCACCACACAGCAATGAGCACTTAAGATCTAGTTTGCTAAGCTAGATCTACCAAGTGACTCCGGTGCCGTGAATCGAACCCGGGAGTCTTCACTCACGAATCCGTTACACTAACCACTGGGCCACAAGGCGGCTCTTATATTTTTATAAATCTAGTTCAAATAAATATTTTGAAACTGCACAGGATGGTATTGTGTAAAACCAATCGAATTGACTTTTAAAAATAAACAACAATTATAGGGTAACTATATTATAAGTGTAATACTGAATTTAAAAGTAAATATTTAGAACAGTTAATACAAAATCAAGCAATTTATTCAATTATTATTTTTACAGAGAAGCAGCAATATTCGTGCAGAAGTGTCTTGAACGGCCGAACCACCCCCGAGGCAAAGAACGTCCCCTTCGTTTTTAGGGAATATTTAAATATCGAACCGTTGGGGGGACGGCAGGCAAAGTGGGAGAACTAAAAGCAAATGGGGTAAGAAAAAAACACCCCCTGCTGGGTGCCAAATCCCACCCCCTATGAGAAAAGAGCCTCCTCTCCCATCGATGAAAGAACGTCAAAAGATGACTGAGCCTTTTCGATTGGACCACCATTAAATGTCACCTTATACACAATAAAGTGAAATAAAAAAATATTTTATTATGTTCTAAAGCCAAGTTTGTACCAAACTCATGCAGTTGAACACAGGTTAAGGAAATTTAAATTTCCTTTTAAATAAAACAAACCAATAATTTTCAGATTTCATTTTCAATAAATATCAAGCTTAAGTAACCCGATTATCTGAAAGAACTGAAATAAATTATATTTTTCCAGAGCAGCAAAGAAATTTAGAACAATAAAATATCTAGTCCATATACCTTTTATGTATTTATACATATTTGATCTTCCTTACCTGTAACTTTATATTAGATTACTATAATAATAAAGAATATATTGTACCAATAATTAAATAAATTAATAGCTTAATAACATCTTGTCTTTATAATTCTTGGAATAAATTGAAGTAAAAAAAACGCGTGCTTCGGTTGCAAATCATTGATCAATTCAAAGTTCAAGTCTAACGTTATGTTTGATGCAATCAAAATAATTAATTGATTTTTAATTGTTTTATTTTAATAGAATATTCATCGTTCGTTTTCAGAAACGCGGCGACGCAGGAATATTTAAAATATATAAATGCCAGGGACCGAAACTCCCGGACGACTTTCCGCCGGACGATAATGAAAAATTGAATATGCAGTCGAGAATTAAAGAAAATGGCGAACGGACGGAAGAGTCTTCTGCGAAAGGGGGTGGTTGGAGGTGGTCGTCGTGGGTGGTTAAGGGTGAGAAGAGAGGTAACGGAAACGAAGTAAGAATAAGCGGCGCGAGAAGAACGTTGAAAAGACTAGAAATATCGGGGGCATAACCAGCGGGGTGGAGTTGTGTCTTGAAAGGGGTTGAGGACGGTGCCTCGAAAGGGGGTCGAAAAAAAGGGATGACGAAGATCGGCACCAGAGTGGGGTTAAGAAAAAAGGAAACTTTTTAAGAGAGAGAATGAGAGAGAAGAGCCAAGATTTGAACTTTTCTCAATTTGAGTCTGAAGGGTGGTTGTACAACCCCCGCCGACTCATACTTCCGCCACCACCCTTTCGCTTTGTTTAATTTTAATTGGGATTCGCCATCGATGTGCAAATGAATAAAAAGACAGAATTTTGTGAACTTTACAACACCATGTCCGAAATATCAACATTAAAAGCAATACTATGCCAAGAACGACCTCAATTGACATGGACGAAATAAATTGTACGCAATGGAGAAAATTACACTGATTAAACTATTTATTGTGATCTAGAAATGAAAAAAATAGAATGTTTAAAATATTTAATCATAAACTTGTACATTTCCATAATTAAATTTTACCATAATGATAAATTTCACACAGGATATTAATTCAATAATTATTAATGACTATACATATGTTAATTATATTTTATTGTAAAAATAAATTTTATTATTAAATATATATCGACTATCTTTTCTGAATGACATATTATTATATTATAGGAACAAATTTAGTAAAATTATAAAGACTATAAACATAATACTGAATTTATTAAAAACATTCTCTTTTATTTTTGTAAATATTTACATCCAATAAATAAATCCTATAGCTTAATATAAATTTCATAATAAAATTTAAAATATTTTTTTACCTGAAAATGACCATATTTTTAACTTCATGGCGCATATATGTATAAATTAATAATTAAGCTAAAAATTATGAATTTATTAAAAAAAATATCATGTACGTGAAATTTTTTAAAGCATGGAATTCTATCAAGAAAATGCCTATTAAACATTTCTTTGTATTTGAATAATATTTTATTTGGTAAATGATATGTTTATTTAGTAGAGACGGCAGTTGTTAAAAAGAATACTGAATTGTCATAATTTGTTTAAATAAATGCTTATGAAAGTACAATGAGATTTTTCTAAAGTACAGATTCGATTTGTAATAAGTCGTAGGTACATCAATATTATAAAATGTTTCAGTTTTATGATTAGTGCATTGTATGATTTATTGAAATGTAAGTGATGTACGATAAATTTATATTAGTGTTTACTTATTCTTAAATATATATGAGAGTATTCTGAGAAAGTGTTTTTGAAGAGGGGTAATTTTCATGAGCGAAATAGTTCCCAAGTGAGGAAGTTTACCCGCGCCAATGTCGGAGTTGTCAACAGGTCAAACTGCTTAACCTTACTTTCAGTTTCATCGCTAGTTTCAAATATTATATAAAAGCTGCAGGTCATTCACTCGTTAACTGGGACACAGATAATATATTGCTAGAAGGCGTCCTTCCTCGGTGCTGAAAATAAGTGCTTTTTACAACATAAATTTCACAGTGTAAAAGAAAATTTCTTGTCGGAGAAGAAAGACAATAGCCGCAGTATATATGTATATTTTAAATACATAGCCTGGTATCGGGAAGGGGGTGCTCTGGTGTGACCCCGAAGCCGCCCCCACAACCACCCCATCCTCCGATGACGACAATAAAAGCAATCGGAGCGGGTTCTAAAAGGACAATGGTATGGAAGGCTTCATAATGAGAAGGACAGTATCAGAAAGAAGCGGTAGTGTCATTACAAATTTACTAACTACACTCAACACCAATACATTATTATATTATACTAGGGTAATTTTAATTGAAATTTTCAATTTGTTAATGTTTTTTTATGTTCTGCCTGGTTTTTTAATAGGACGTTTATCTTTGAGTTTTGATTTCATTTTTGCTTTCAAGTGTTTTATCAATCAAAATATTCTTTTGATTTTTAAAAATTGATTATATAATAAATAAATATTTATGCATGATCAAATTATATAAATATCTATAAAAAATGTGAAATTTATTTAATATTTTAAATGGTAAATATTTCTGATTTTTGCTTTGTTTTAATGGGAAATTTTCTATTTTGAGCTTTTAAACGTAGTTTTATTAAAACTAAAACATAATTTTTTTTATTTTTTTTATTATAACTTAAAAATAAAATGTTTAACGGTTTTTTGGAAAAAGCGAAGAATAAAATAATATTAAAAGTAGAACCGTATATATATATTTTTTCACTGCATCATTATACTGAGGTACTGTAAATGATGCATTCCCTTTTTTATTGTGGAAGGTTCCCCGAATAGGTATATTATAACCACTCAAATTTACTATATATCTTTATACTATTTTCAAAGTTAAAAGGGCTTACAATATTATTTAAAAACGTATAATAGATTAGGTTGTCTTTTTACGCGAATTCAATCTTGTGGAGCTAGTCATTATTATTATTAAACACATGTATTACGTGTCAGACGGGGTGAAATTCAAATGCAAGAAGATGTTGGTCCACCTGTAGGAAGAATCCGACTCGCGGCAGTGAAGGGTGTTCTGGTTTAACTGTGATGATGATGATGATGATGATGATGATGATGGTGATGATGGTGATGATGTTGGAGCTTCAGTTGATGACGAATAAACAAAATAACAGGAGCGGAGTATAAGATGTTAATAACAACGCGAATGACGCGGCTGTCAGCATCTGTATTGTTGCCAGTGCAAGGAATGCCATGCATTTCATATAATATAGCGACTCTGTATATATTATATGTATAAGTATTAAATATCTCTAAAATATTATTTTGAAATTAATTTAATAATATTATCATTAAAATACCCGTTTCGAGATTTTAGATATGTATTAATTATGATTAAATATTTAAAATTGAATTATTTATACCCCTGGCAACACCTAGCAACACCTAGCTGTCATAATGGGATTTCGATTGACCATTATTTATAAAATTTTACAGATTACGATTAACTACCTTCTATTGACAGAGACATGAAACGTGTTATAGATAATGGATGAATCTACATTAGTTGCCGGTCAAATAGGACCATTTTACTATTTCGAAAAAGCCCCATTTATAGTTTAAACAATCATTGAAAATGAACATTTTTTGAAGTTTCATATATTAAGATTAATACTGACAGCAAACATATTTCAAACGAAAGTATACGATATCTCGAAGGTATTCGATACATATTAAGGACTACTTTCGCATATCTTCAATAATCAACAAATTTAAATGCAGTCTCACTACCAAATATTCTATTCCATTTTGAATATATGGCTCAGTTCCATAAAGACTTAGAGCACACGGAATTTTAATGCTTGTACCCTGATATATTAAGGACTATTTTCTGTATATAGCGACTCTGTATACGCTGAGGATATTTGAAAGATCTGTACAGACATACCGACAGACAGACAGACAGACAGACAGACATATAACATACACACAGTTAGACAATTATATATATTACTAGTGATAATAGCATATTTATTTAAAAATACATATAAAGCGATGATCCACAGAGCTTATAATAATTGGTGGATGGTAACGTGTGTTATAATTTATTCAATGCAGACACGTGGAGTTGTGAACCCTGGTCTTATAAAACTACATAGAGAGAGAGAGACCCATGTCGCAATGCTATAAGCTGTCCTTCAATAATATATAATACTAGGGTAATTTTAATTGAAATTTTCAATTTGTTAATGTTTTTTGATGTTCTGCTTGGTTTTTTAATAGGGCGGTAATAAGTTGTTTATTTTTTCATTCAGAAGACGTTTGAATTTTCAAAGTAAATTATAAAAAAAATTTAATACGGTTTTCATATGATGACAATACTCATCAAATTAATTATATATTATTATAATTAAAATACCCGTTTCAAGATGTTAGATATGTATTAATTGTAGCAAAATAATTATATAAAATATTATTCTTCCATCTGGTAACACTGATGGTTGAAGGATCCGCACATACACTCACCTTAAACAATTATATATATTATACAAATTATCATTATATACTTTAATATATTTAAAGTTAACCGTTGCCTATTCAGTATTAAGTAGGGCTATATATTATTTAGTTTTGATCAAATTCAAGCAATTTATAATTATCCATAAATAGCTTTTTACTATACAGCATTGTTACATAATGTGAGGTCAAGAACACAGTAATAATTATAAAATTCTGATTAAAAAAAGACCCATGTTCTACTTAAATTAAATAATACAAATAAATCTGGGTATTGCAGTAGAATATATTGTATTGTTTCATTCTTTAATGAAATTATGTCTTAAAAATACTGTCTTCTAAAAGCTTAAAGTTTTAGTCGAACTAACTTATGACATTTTACTTTAGAAAAAAAGCATATAATTGTTACAATATAAAACCTTTGCATATTGTATGAGATGATATGTATGTATATCTGTATTTTTAATACTTGAAAAATAAATAAAATAATTTGAAAGTATTGTGAGTGGAATAAACATTGAAAAGTTAAACGGTTTGATAGATTTTGTAATAATAAAAACATCATAAATGAGTCAATGGGGTATTTACGGCAACAAATTAACTTACATAATTTTGTAAAAACCGATAGATATGAGTTAATTCTTGTTAACAAATCTCTCACTTATATAAATTTAGTATAAGTTCACACACGTTCAGTTTTCAACCGTCATAACGTAATTATATTGCTTTTCAAGTATAAGGCGTAAAAATAAAAAAATAATACTAAGCGTGTTTGGGGCGACAAAAATATTTTAGTAATTCTGATAGGTATGAAACAAAAATATTATATTTTCATTAGTGTTCCGTGTAAACTCGTTGCCGACGAAGGAATGCCAGACAACTGGATGTATAAATATCAAGATTGCGGACCAATCAGATGAGTCTTGTGTTGCATCTGTCAAACTTATCAGCTATCTTGATATTCAACTATTTATTATTTCTATAAATAATAAAAAATACCGCGAATGACGGTATTTTCGGCATGACCAATCATGTCTTATCGCGAAAAATACCTCAATTCTGACAGTTCTCTAGAAACATCATCATACAAAATATTAGATAAAATTGTTGAACTTTACTTACATATATTTTGTGTTAAGAGACTTTGTGATCAGTTTGTATTTTCGCTGAATTTTACTTTGCATAAATGGACAGAGACAAATAAAAATACGACAACAAAAGGAGACAAATAGAAGAGACCGCGCGCTCGACAAGGGTGGGTAAAGAAAGGGGTGCAACATAAAGGGGGTTGAGACAAGTGGCTACCGTGGCCCAAATAACACAAGTTCGATGCTTTTCAATAGTAATTATTTAATATTATTTTTTGTGGCACATTAGCAAGTCAAGTCAATCTAGAAGGAGAAAGTTCACTTTGGCATGCACTTCAAATGCATTATGAACTTGAAATACTCAATGCTATTTGACTTGGAAAGTGTTGTCGACCATTGCCCATTCACCAACTCGGCTTTGAACTTCAAATGTTTGCTAAAAAGAGGAAAGTACAATTTAAAAAGCAGTTTTCAACAATATTTTTATTTAACATTAACTCCGAGCGAACACGTAACATTATTATATCAGTGAATAACAACAATTCGTTCTTCATATAGTTAATACTTATTCATTACACAATATAATAACTCAATAACAGTACATTTGGAGTTAAACACTATTTAACAATTTATCGTTACATATTTATGCCTATATAATATAATAATAATAATATATATATATTTTTTTGATTTTATGACTATGTATATTGTGTATTTTAAGGAAAATATTTGCTTTCCGGCTTCAAAAACTAAATATATCATGTAACGTCTTCGAACTAAATACTACGCTCATTACGAGTCGCTGTGCCTTATTGCTTTTATTTCAGTTTAAGCTTATAAAGATATGGCCATATTGATCCTCCAATACTATCAGAATAAACACTCCGATCTTGATCTTGTGGCTATAAAACTAAACAAAGCACAACCAAAATTACTAACTCATAAATACATACTATATAATATGACAACAAATTGTGATTTCGTCTAATATTGTATCTTTTAATTTAAACCTCACTCTAAAAGAGGGTACATCATTCTATCGAAAATAAGGCATTAAATGTTTAGATTTCAGTTACGCTTCCGATTTCATACTAAGAGTGAACACAAATACATAATATTATGTATACATATTAAGTGACAGTCAGAAGCATTTTTCAAAAATTATCAAAATGATTCCGAAACTATAGTAATTATTATACTATTTAAGTACCACTTATATCCATAATATCTTAATCAAAATATCTGCAAAGTAAATTAATACAGAGCGTTTAAACTAAAATTAGTTGTAAAGGTGAAGAAGTAAGTAGTTTAGTTATCTCGAGTTGTTTTAATTTTTATCTCCGTTTCATTAAATACCTATTTTGTGTGCGATGAAAGATCCTATCCAATTGACATAGTTACATGTATGGTCAGTACGTTTTGTGTTGAAATTCATTATTCACGTTACTTCTAAGCATGGCACTAAACACTTCTCCTAGGAAGAAGACTAAACAATGAGGATGACTTACAATATACATATATAATGTGAAGGCTCTGATATTTCAAGGCTTCGTAATTACGAATAGATCATCATCTCACACGATATTACAATACAATCGAATACACTTGATGGCATTGAGAAAAACAAAACAGAAGAGAACAGACTGCTGCTTTCGAGAGATACAAAATCATTAGATTCTTCGGCGGAGACAATTTAAAAAATAATCTTAACGAGACGTGAGGTCATTACAAATAAAATTATTGTTTCGAGCTTACAAACACAGATCTTAGTCGACATATGTAAATATATATATAGACATTCATAAATATATAGATGAGAATTAGAATTAAGGTAATACACGAGAAAAAGTGGGAGGAATGGAAAAAGTAAAGTTATATTGAAGCACACCGATAATATCTGGGACTATCCGTCGTTTCACAATAAGATTGTTAGAAATAGTCAAAAACGAGGGATAGCCATACACTTAATATTGTTCATACAGTATTCTAATGAATATACATTTTACACAAACACGCACAAAAATCTTTCAGCATACATTTTTTTTGGTATAATCTGAAGCATTTTACAGTACAATAAAGATATATGTATTTTAATAATAAAATTTCTCATATTTATGTGTTTTGTGTATGATTATTCTTTTTTTTTATGTTATTGTAAATTACTTATGAAAGCTTACAACTATTTATCCATGATATAGATCACACCCGATATTGAAACGAATTATTATATATACACATATAGTAAATATATTCCGGTACAGTTCAGAGATGTATAGTTTATCATTATAATAATTTATTTGAATAAATTTCAATAGCAAAAAAAGTGGGAAAAAATATGCCAGTGATAAATAAAAGACAATCACTGATCTATAATAATAATAGATAATTGTATATGTAACAATTTTAACATATTATATAGATAGCCATTTGTATGATAAGGAATAACAGTTATATTGTCGTGTCCTATTTAATTTGCGTACTTGCAGCACTTCTTTCATTATCATCACTAATATCAACAACGAGAAAACAATCCATTTTGCGCTAAACATGGTCAGAAATCACTTTTTCTAAAACACATCTTCGGCATAATATTGAACTGACCCATTCAAAAACAAATACATAACAACGCTGGCAGTCAACAGTTTGCAACGTCTCCTCTGACGCAGGAGTAACGAGTGTATTGGAAAATAAATCCAAATCATCCAAAGTTCACGACAGTTTACTTTTGCAATCTCTTTACAAAAGTAAAAAATCAATTGATACACGGGAATGTTTACAGTCAATTATCAATTTTCCGCATTTAATCTTCATACTTCATTTATACTGTAGAAATACGTTTTATTCGTCAGTCAAAAATATAATATTGTTTTTTTTCTTTGCAAATACTCTGTCGGCCAGGGTAAGTCATATTTTATACACTCTCAGACTAGATTTTGTTTCCTCGATTTCAAAATATACATTTATGTTGTTTGGACCTTCAGGATATGAACTAAAATCATGAGCCCGAATGAATCATCGTAGGAGTGGACTAGACAAGAAAAAAATAACTCAAAACCTTCTATTGTTACCCTCTTTCTTTCTGAAAATATAGATATGTCTCACATTTGGAAATGTGCAACAAGTGCCGTTTTGATTCTAATTTAATATTTTGTGTGTATTTGTATAATATTTGTGTACTTAGTTAGCATTTAATGCGGGAAATTACGTTTCCTCTTATTGCCAAAATGAACTTAAAATACTAAAGTAATTATCGAATACTTAAATAAATAATTTATTGTTTTCTTCCGTTTCCCTATTTACTAGTTTCTAAGCATCTTCGCATAGTCATACAGTCCTATTGTACTTTACAGTAATGTATATATTAATTTTTATCGGTTATCTTACTCAGTAAGCACATCATTTATAATATACTTAGAGTATAAGTATTATTTTTTTTTTCACAAAAGCGGATTATAGTGAATATTTCAAAAATTCATATTTTAGTCTCCTTATTTCACGCCGAAAATATAGATTATAAGTAATTGATTTCCATATGATATCTGCTTACACTTTAGGATGACTGTTTATATTCGACATACATTCAGACAAATTAATTACTAAGCCTTTGAATTTACTTTCACACCACTCCCTTTAATTAATCACATATGCACACATAGACTTTTTGCTTATATTTTAAGACATAAGTAAGCTGATAGGATAAATGACTGAGAAAACAAATTTGGTTGACTATTAGACCTGGTCTATATATTTTTTCACTCACAGACATCACCAGGTGGTAGAATGTTTCGAAGCAGTGGAATTTACTTGAGCAGTTTTGAGCTAATACGACACAAATTTTTTTAATTACAGACAAAACTGCATAGTTGATTACAAAAAAAATCATATCGAATCCAAAAGTGATTAGTCTTATGTTTGTTCTGTTTTGTTCAAAGTGTCATTGTGTGTTGATAAAGTTTTTGTTTATCAGTATATGTAAGAGTTCATGATCGGTAGTTTAGGATGTGCGTCAGGTGGATAACATGCAGTTGGAGCCGGTCCGTAGCTAACAATAGATCCATGATATGGGTATGAATCCCTTGGTGGAGCTGGAAGCATCACAGCATACGGATAAGCAGCCGGTACAGGTTGGGCATAACCAGGGCATGTTGTATAAAGACCAGTAGCTGTAAGCACAATATCATATTTACACCCTCAAAATTATTAATTATCCAATGCATCAAAATAAAATTATTTACCATCATAAGTGGGCATAGCCGTGGCATATGGTACAACATAAGCTGGATGTGGTGTGGCCATCATGGTAGGATATACGGGAGGATCTGGCGGACCTGCTTGAACGTAAGCATTCGGAGCAGACTGCGGCGGACCCTGAGAGGTTTGGGTGGTTTGTGTGATTTGTTGTCCTTGAGACGTAACACAGGCCGATTGCTGTTGAGATTGTTGCTGGATAGCATGTTGGTGGGTCATTCCAGAGTCGGAGCTAGCAGCCGTACTTCCGTGTGGACTACTAGATTGTTGTACTATACCAGGTTGTTGTACCTTTACAAAAATATTTTATTTATAGTTATGTACTAACTGTCTACTGAAAGAGGTCCATCTTTTAGTTATGACATATTTCGGTAATATTAATCCATTGAAAGGGACAATAATTTAAAATGATATAATTATATTAAAATATGACTAACTTTCTCAATAATATTGATATGTATAATTTTCATTACATGTTGTAACGACAAATTTACAGGTATATACGTAAAGTTCAGTGAAAATTTATTATAATTTGAGAGATATGTAACATAAAAAATCTACCTATAAGTATTAAACATTAAACCAAACATCAGATTTATTTTACCCAACTTAAATGAATCAATTGTTTGTATGTCTGAAATAACATATTGACTGTGAAATTCTAAAAATAAAATTAATTTAAATGGCACCCATAAGGAATACTGCCATGATATTTTTATAAAAGTGGAAATAAATTTTCCGTCTTCATTTGAAAGAGTAAGAAAGAACATTAAATATTAATGAATAGGTAAAGCCTGTAAACTATCAAATCATTTTAATCAACAGTTACTTAATGTTTTGAAAGAATATTTTCCATAAAAAAATGTATCAGATCAAACATATTGAAAATAAAGGTTAAAACACATTATAATTCTGAATTTAAAAAAAAATACCCTAGCATAGTTATGCAGGAAATAAAAAATAAATTTTGGAGGAATATTATGAAATGTAGCTATTTCGAAGTGTATCTATATGAAAGAGCATGTTGAAATTATTGGCTATTACCAATGTGACTATGATTCTAAACTGTACATCTGCTCTCCTTTAAAAGTTGTGAAAAGCAGACCCATTTGCAATTTATATTAAAGACCTACATTTTTTTTAGAAATATCCATGTCACTATGGGGATTGAAGATACAAATCATATTTTAGATTTGTTATTTCAAAATAGCAAATTTCAAACTTATGACACAATTCTTCTGGTGGCGTAATTCACTTTATGAATAACTTATTACAACATGCAATATAGTGAGTAGATATTGAAGAGGATAAATAAATAGTTTCCTTATTGAATGCATTCATATTAAAAAAAATAGTAGCATTTTTCCTACCTGAGGTGGAATTGGATAAGCTAAACATACAGGTGGCTTTGGTGGACAAGCATGAGGTGAATAATATCCTTCAGGAATTGCTGGTGAGCCCAACTGTGGGAAATCATGTGGTAAGGATGGATACTGCGGTATCTGGAAAAAAAAGATTCAAAGTATTAAAATAAATTGAATATTTATAATGTATAGAAAAGAATGAAATATTAACTAACCTGTTTTCTTACAGCTTGAGCAATTCGTAATCGTCCTATGGGTGAATACATTACACCACCAGTCTAGAAAACAATTCAATATTGAATTTAGCATATTTCATCATTCAAAACCATATTTATTTTATTAATTACCTGTTTAACAATAGCTTTGGCGTCTTTCGGATTTGTAAATGTTACAAAACCATAACATTTTGAAACACCAGCTCTGTCATATATGATTTTTGCTGCTATTATGTGAGCAAATGTTGAAAAAAATCTCCACAAGTCTTCATCCGCAATTTGTGCAGAAAATCCTCCAACGAAAATTCTATTTGGTATAACAGTACCAAATTTCGGTGTAGATGAAGATGCATTTGAATCATCTGAACTACCTTCTTTGTTTTTATCTATATCATTAATTATTGCTTTAACTTCGACAACAGTTTTTTCTTCAGATTTTTCATTTTTAACTACAATTTCTGTCTGACGCTTCATATCTTTTAACGGATCGACTACTCCGTTAGTTTTGACTATGATTTTTTTATCTTCAATAATACGGGAGCTGTTGGGTGTTTCGCATTTTGTAAAATGTTTCTCTTTAGTAATCATCTTTGTAAATATATCTTCTACAATGTTTCTTCGAGTCAAATACAATAAATTGACAAAATATATATATATATTATATATTTAACAGAGATCGACACAGTTGTTCAAACTCGTATCTAATCGACAGGTCATCAATGTATTGTGCCCACAATTATGTTTCTCCTATTGCTTTTTGGTTTACGCTTTAAAAACAAAATAACAATTTGTGTATGTAAAGAATCTTCTTATTCTTCAAATTCAACAACGATGATAAAATTTCAGTCTAGGGATGAGCCCAAAATCTTTAACATGGCAACAAGATCATATTTATGAATACGAGGCTTTTTTATTGTCTTATAATGGCTAAATCTTTGGTGATTATAAGATATATATTTATATGTATCTTAAAACGATGCAACAATAACTCGAATGTAACAACACAACCTTTAATTCATGGGAAGAAGTTACATTTTAGAGGTTCATTTCAGTTTTGGTTACCGCTGGGTGCGCTTTCAATTTCAGAGTTTTGATACTCATTTTGTGATTATAACAAATCACTCCTCTTTAATGAAAATACTGGCTCTGTTTTGAAAAATAACCCACTTCGACTATCAGTTTTTCCCGGTGCATCCCTTTTACCTGAAATCAAAATTATTATACATTAGAATTTGTCTTTGAAACGCTTTAATAAAAGAAAAACAAAAATATATAAAACATGATGTCCCATTAGAAGTGTCGGATAAGTTATGACTTTACAAAAGCAACATGTTTTCTCAGTATATTTACTTTTTGAGATAGAAATGTTTGGAAAATTGACATTTTATAGATTGGGCATTGTTTATGTGCATGAAGAAAATGAGCTGAATAGAGAAATATTATTCTAGACATGGATAATTACTACACAGATAAAACTGGGAATCAACAGTTTTCGTAAAAATTACTTGGATGCAGTGAAAAAGGCAATTTTAGTTATGTCCTGTTATGAATTGGGCAAATTCATCATTTAATATGTATCTAGTATCAGCGTGGAATAAATTGGACTCAATGCCGAGTCAGAATCCTATGAGAAATACACAGGACAAGCATACACAATTATGTATGTATGAGATTTTGATGATTCCGAGCATCAGCATAGTTATTGTCACAATATTGAACATATCATAATCAAATTAAATGAATGAGATTCATATTTATGTTTATAAATATGTCACGAGAGAGTAAATATATGTGATGGATCCGTAGTAAGCGTGATGCACAAGTGGTTTTGAGATGATTTGCAATGCAAATATGTATTTTGTATCTAAACTACACACTAATGTATGGATTTATGTACTGTACGGAGACAGATATGAGATGAGGTTGACAGTTTCGGTGATAATGAGACATGCAATACATTTCAATGGAAAATATTAAGTGGTGTTAATGATGAATGAAAGCAGATGAGAATATCGACCAGGCATGGAGCGAGTGACAGTGAAGTTGAAGGAACAGGAGTACAGGAATACAGGAATACAGGAATATCAGGAGTATCAGGAGACGGGACGGAGTGACAGCGAGCATCATGGCGGAGGAGGACAGGCGAGCTAGAGACAGAATATTAGTCAAGAGTAGAACCAGAGCCAGTGGAGCGGCAGAGTGGCTGTAGCGGCCAGGAACAGTGGCGAGTAGCGAGTAGTGCGGCCAGTAGTAGTGACTGGAGAGTAGCAGAGCCAGTAGTGTACAGTGAGTAGTCTTAGCCTGAAGGAGCCTGAAGGAGCCTGAAGGAGCCTGAAGGAGCCTGAAGGAGTCTGTAGTAGTCTGTAAAGTGGGTCACCGAGGAGCAGCACAATGATTAGAGACAGTCAGCGGCGCGCATGTCTTCTGCACTCTGCCCTCTACACTACTACAACACCATGCCACACACTACGGTGACCATACCTTATCGACTACAAATATATGCGACTTTTATTTATTATTTACATTATTACTTATTTCAATTATTATTTGAATTGTCATTTCCTTATCAATATTCTAATATTCAACTTTATAAGTATTCATATAATTGACTACAAATGAGAAATAATATTATCATATACACATATTTTTATTTTAAAAAATTTACACAAAATATATCATTCCGAATTTTAAAAATATGTGTGTCTTCAGTTCACACACTACACAAATAATATGAATTCAGCTTTATGAAGGATAAATGGAGTTTCAATAAAAGTTTACATGCTTTTGTGCCAGTTTTTATCATATCGATTAAGGATAAATCGCCTGCTCCAGCGTATAATATCGTAAGTGCAAAAACATTTTATTTGATCTTAAGTCTTTATGGAACTGAGCCACATATTCAACCTGGTAACAATGCCTGTCACGTGTCACTCGGTTTAATTATTATTTATAACATATAACAGTTTACGATTAAAAACCTTATATTGACATAGACATGAAATGTGTTATAGATAATGGATAAATCTACATTAGTTGCCGGTCAAATAGGACTATTTTACTATTTCGAAAAAGTCCCACTTAATAGGTTAAATAGTAATTGCAAATTAACATTTTTTTACGTTTCATACATGCAATATGTGGCTCAGTTCTATAAAGACTTAAGAGCACACAGATTTTTTTTCACCTACGATATTATACGCTGGAGCAGGCGAAATAGTCCCGAAACGTCAAGTATAAGAACTTCTGTTCAAATTGTCCAATGGTCAAGCATTTTAATATAATTTGGGTTATTACGTGAAAATAGTAAATTTCATTAAACAATGAAGTCTCAAAACGCCGATAATGTATACCTGAAACTCTAATTCGTAGTACAATTTGTATGAACATTTTTTCAATATCTACAATTAACCAGATTGAATAATAATAAGTAGGTACGTATTTTATTAATATTTTTACTCTGTATTTAATATTTTAATCCATACTATAATTAAAATATGTTTACTTTAATGTGATATATGTACATTTTGATAATACCAGTATGATATAGTGGAACTTCGATAAAACGAACCTCGATAAGTTTTTCAATTCCCCTTGACATTTCAATCTATCCCTATATTCATTTTACATCTATAAAGCTTGTTTTATCAATAAATATTGAGAAAAAACTCGATATAACGAATTTTCGTCGTTCTTTTGGCCACCTTGATATAAGGAATTTTTATCTTTAAATCGACAGTTTAAATAATACCTAAGAAAGCACAAGACTATATGACAAGTATAGTACTGTCTTAACTTGTCTCCAACTTGCAAATCCTTTCCTGGTGACACTTTTTTGTGTTTTTTATTTACGCACTTACAAAACTTTGTATTTTAGAATTAATCTAATTTATTTGTTTGCTTTAGTAATTTGTGTGCACCTATATTTAATAGGATATAACGACTTTTTTTCATTCCCCTTGAGCTTTATTATTGGATGTTCCATTGTAGTAGGTACGTCTAATGACATAATGTTTATTTTATTAAAATATTAATTGTGAACTGTAGGAATCCATGTTATACCTTCAGGAGAAGAACCTTCTGAGATAGTTTGGACACGTTGAGGGAATGAGTGATGAAAGACTGACTAAGGTGATTTATGTGGGCGAGATTAGCGGAAAGAGAGGAAGACCGAAGAAGACGTGGATGGATGTGGTTGGTGCTGCTCTAAAGAAGAAAGCAGTTCGGAGCACCAAGAATAAAAGAATATGTATGAATAGAAGAGGAAGCAAGGGAGATATGCAAGAACAGGAATGAATGGAGAAGGATTGTGAATTTATAAATCTGAGTGCAGCAACAGACCGGGCCAACCCCGAAAGGGGGTAGTGCGTCACGGTATATATATATTAATTGTGACCAGTTTTACGAGTCACAAGACTTATATGTCACTCGTGTATTTTTTTGTAAATATATAATATATTTGAATGCTGATGAAATAATATTCCAGTAATGATGGTGAGCGTAGTGTAGGGACGCGGTGCATTGGTGTGGTGCAGAGTGTGAGTGTGTTAGTGTTAACTGATAAGAGAGCGCGCGTGTGTGTGTGTGAGTGTGTCAAGTGCTGCTTTATCGGCCGAGAGTCTCGTGATGTCAGCTTTACATGCAGCTTCATAGATGGCCTCAGCGCCTGAGTGCCTCTGACACTTCGCCCACGACATCTCTATTCAAACAATCACGAGCTTTTCATACAAACAACTTTATTTCACAGATAATATTGATAAAATTATACAATCGTGACAGAATTATCATTTCTCTATTTGCACTTTTGAGTATATTTTAAAATTGCAATGATTCATTAAGAGTTGCTTTAAAAATAATCAGTCATATTTTGACGATCTTGAGTTAGGGATGTATTTTTATATTTTTTTATTACTTTATCTACTGCCAAAACTCACTTAGTCGTATTATCAATATTTCGGGAGAAAAAAAATTACATTTTTAATTTCTGTTGGTTAAAATAGAGGTATTTTTTTATAATTGTGTTATATTTAAGAAAGAAAAGAAAGATAAACGAAATATTGACTTATACCAAATTGTAAATTACCATACATTTATAGTTCTGTTAAGACGTTTTTTTTATAACTAATTCGCCATTATCTAAAAACTATGAAATATGACCTAGTGCATTTTGGAAGTATACCCTCGATATATACAAAATAACAATTCTTTATACATATTTACTTAAAGTGTTGCGGTGTGGTATTTGGTCAGTTATCTTCGCTATCACTGAGATATTTTCTTCACTGCAAGCTGGATGAGATCTATTCAACGAACTTATATAAAAAAGTGTCATGCGTATTGTTTTAATACATTGAAATATGGCCGGCATTATTACACAAACGGGCTGTGACCACCTGCAAATAATCCCTAAAATTTGACTATTGAGAGTAACAACATTTTTCTTACAAAAACATCCGAATTGATCATGTAAATTGTTTAAATAGTGACGTATTACTTGTCGTTAAATATATAAAGCAGATTTTAATGACAAACTTTACCATATTAACGGTGTAATATTATTAGGTTTTTTCGCGTGAATTGAAACGTGTTTTCTATAGGGCTCAACTATAATCTGCACTTAACTAAAAAATATACAGATAGACTATGATAATTTTGGGATCACAATATGTGTAAATAATTACCAATAGGTCACCCATAGTTAATTAAACTAGTAATGAATTATTTGTGTTTATTCGTAGAAAAGTTTATTATGACTAACTTTGTATTTTTGGAAACGTTGAACAAAATTATTAAAAACCTCGAGGTTTCTAATTATCACCGATTAAACGGACAAATTATATTTATCAACAGGATTTCAGAAGATTTGAATACAAACATGGAGTATGAAATGAATTATTTTATCTCCCTACTTAAAACCTGAAAATTTTCACACATAAAGCCCAAAAGACACTAAAAATTAAAAAATTTGATGAATCCCTTTTAGATAAAAAATTTGTGAACTAATTCTAAGATCAAAAATCTTTTTTGTATAATATAACAAATAGTTATTTTGCAATTATAATCAAATCACGTTCTCTTGAAATTAAAACAACTTTATCTCCGTTTTCACACTCGCTTTAAGAATGTAGTTGGATTTTGAAAAGCATGAGTGATTTTTTTCAAAAAAGTTTATCGTATTTATATATTTATTTTTAAGTAATTACTTACCTAAATGTTAAATATCTCTTCGATTTATAAAATAATGCATTGACGTATTAAAATAATACAATACTTACACATTCGCGAACTCAACAATAATAAAATTTAAAAGACTGAACTGAAGCTTTTATTATACATTCAAATAGTAAATTTTACATACTTATATTATCAAATTTAATAACAATATTTTTTTTCTCAAATTTATATTTTATAACCATGTTATTTTTTTGTTAACAAATAAAAAAATATATAATAATATCTTCCCTTCGTTCCTCCTTCCGCTTCATACATGAACTGAAAAAATAAATGTGGATTAAATCAAATTAAATATTTTGATAGATTATAATTATTTTAAAATTACGAATAATGTTCCGCGTAAGAATTCTATGTAATGAAATATGCTTATGAAATTATTTAACTTTATATAAAATTATCTAATATATTCAATTTTTATTTGAAGATCATCAATCCTACATGTTTTTACATGACAATTAGTCAAATCAATAAACCTAATAAATTGCTCAATTACTATTGCTAAATTCCAACAGATCGGGATAAGAATATACATGGAGTTATACTTATCGTCAATATAAATATTGTATTTTTATTGTACCTATAATATGGCAAAATTCAAATAGCTTATACAAATGACAAATAAACACCCACTACGATTATATTAAATACACCAAGATTTGAACCTAAAGTTTCAAGTTTACAATAGTCACACCCTGTCATCTAATAAAATATCTTAAAATTGCTTTTTGACCTGCTATAAAGAGTTTTTCATTATTGCAATTAAGTTGGTCTGGATAAGACGACTTTTTTTCACTGTGTGAGTGACCTGGGAAACTACGCCACAATGCATTTTTAAAATACTACCTCACTATAAATAGACAAATTCATAAATAAAGGCTCAATAAGAATATGACAAAGTGTTTTTATTTATTAAAAATTATATTATTTACTTTATAAATGATTATTTATATCTAAACATATTACTAACAGATATGATATAAAATAAAATATACTCGTATAAAAAAATTCATTCATAGGTCTTATAATTGCACAAAAAAATTATGTAGGAAATTGTGAATTAAACTCTATGAGGCATAGTCCAAATTTCGAGGTACTTGCACAAAAGTATCCTTTATTTCTAAAAAGTATTTTTTTATATAAATGTTCTAATTGAGTACCTACAAGGAAAATCCAGTTTAAACACAAAAATTGATGGTAATTGCTTTCCTACTGCGGTTTCCGACATCAACATTTAGGAGGCGTTAAGTAATGGATTCCCAGGCATACGTCACCGTAAATACGATGGTAGAGTTAATTAGCTACATTTATGATTGGTTTTTATGTTAGTTAATGCCTCGTCTGAGCCTCGGGTGAGGCATTGACTACCAAAAAACCGATCAAAAATATAGCAAAGCAACTCTATTACCGTCTTATGCGGTATACGTTTACGGCGACGCACGTCTAGGAATCCCAAACTTTAAGAAGATGATCTATTTACCTTTGGATTAATCTATTACTCTTGGGTATACTATTTATGTTTAACATGCATTGCTGTAACAAGTGTTACCGTTAGTTAATCCCTGTAGTAATGGGCACTGCGAACATCAGGCTGTTAAACCAGTTCGCATGCAGATGATAGGGTTGTTACAAGTAGGGTAGCCAGTAGTTTTTGAGTTAGTTGATCATTATTTGAAAACATAATATATTTAGGATGAAGGAAGTCGTGTGTATATGTATGTATGGCCAGTGTACTTCAGATTGGGCCGCCGCCGTTGGCACAGCTCCATTTCATGTGGATCGATGGTTGCGAACACGTCGCCATTAATGCCTCACCCACCATGGAGACAACTGGACGTCTCTTTGATGTCTTCTCAGCACTCCGTTTTCAACCATCAAACACCGATAGAATGTCTCCAACATTGACAATCCCAATCACATGTCAGAATTGACAAGACAAATTTCGCTCTACCCAATTCGGAGCACCCCCAACAAAATACATAAACCATAATAAACCACAGAACTGTTCACATGTATAAAGTTTTACTTGGTACTGCTGAAACTCTTTATTGAATAATGCAATATTCTATAAATTTTAACCGATTTTATCGATTCACGTTTGTTCTGTATTCGTGATGGCACTCAAATACAAAATTATTCATAGTAATTAGGTACAATACTCGAATCTTTAGATAAGACAAGACCTGATTCTGTCTCTAGATCTTATGCCGCGTACAAACTCATGAATCTTAATTCGTCAACATTTGGCTTGATTTGTCGAATGTGTGGTGAATTTTTACTAAATGAAATCAAATGTTTCAAAAACCGACCATCGGATTCGCGTAATACGAAATACATTTTTAAATTGGATTTTTGCGAACATTCGCACGAATGCATTTGCGCGAATGTGTGTGTGGATGCACCATTACATGTCTTAGGTTTTTGTGATCCCAAATCAAATTGCTGTGAGAAAGAACTTTAAAAAAAAAAAACAAATGAAAACTAGTTTATAACATATGTTAAATTGTAAACATATTTTAGAGATTATTTATATTAACTTACAAAAGGATTATAGGTACAAACATGTAGATAAAAGGCGATATATCAATAGGTTATAATAAAATAACAATTGGGTTAAGAATACTCAGAGCAAAATCAGAGAGGTATATTTCAAATCAAATATTATCTTGGGCATCTCTATTTAAGTAAATAAAATTATAGAAAGGCATCTTGTGTGCTGTTGATTGATAGATTAAATTCATAATAATAGTTTTAGTATACAAAATTCATTTTTTTTCGAAATCATGGTCGCAGTTTTAAAAACGTTGCACCGCGTTTATTCGGGTGATTTCTATAGATGGTGGTGTTATTTTTGTTATTTGTGTATAATACAGTGTATATGGTGTTTGTGTGCATTGTGCAAAGTATTCGTTGTTTTTGGTTGAAAGAGGAAGAATTCTTTCCAATTCCCATGGCATATAGAAGAAGTGGATGTTCACCTTTTTGTCTGACCGAGAATTGTGTCAGTACCGATGCAAATTTCACTTCGAATTTCACGAAGGACAACTCTAAATTAAAGAACTGCGACCAGAGCCAGATAATATACATACATGTGACATCGTGTGCATTTACAATTGTTTTTATTATAAAATAAACGAATACAATAAGTCCATACCAGTACAATAAAACGGATTCAACCTGACATGTTTAAATTATATCAAGGGTATCCTTTAATGTCTTTGACATAAATTAAATGAGCAATTTTAAAACACATTATACATATTGTAAAGCCCAGAGTACTTCATTATTTTTTGATGTCCCTTATGTTCATAATATATATATATATATATATATATATATATATATATATATATATATATATATATATATATATATATATATATATATATATATATATATATATCTTGTAACTAATATATATATCGGAAATGCTTGTAACAAATGTAAAATGTGCTGTGTAAAAAATTACTCATTCAATTGTCGAAATAAATTATTTATAAAAATGTACACAGTTTTTGATACACTCATAATAGTGAAACGAGTTAAAATATTTGAAAAATAGTTTTAGAAAATAATAATACTGATTTAATTGAGTTTTCAGTAAATTCAATCGAAAATATTTATCTTTGTCTATTTTTGTTAAGAAAAGTTATTAAGAAGAAGGCAAAAATTATGGGTATTGTAGGTTTTAGGAAAAATATCCCCAAAACTTCTCCCCGATAAAAATTTCACATTAAATTAAACAGCAGACAAAATCCCTAAAAGTTGTTATTACCCACATCATGTATAAAAATAACAAAGAATACAAGGTTAAAAATTTTTTAGAAAGAATCACTACTATTTTAAGCGTAATAATTTTTGACTGTATATTGAAAATATAATTTTAAAGATGGTATAAATGTTTTGGGGTGTAATAATCGTGGAATTGCTTTATATTTTAAAAAAATATTTCTCTTTCTTTACTTAATACAAGATTAATAATTGGTACAGACGTTAAAGCAATTAATAAATTAAAATGGATAATTTCATCCTTTCAAATATTTAAAGCATATGGATATATAATTCGGGACGCACGAATCAAAAGGCGGTGGCAATATATATTATAGTTTTAATACACCCAATCATCCCTTTTTCATATAATATTCTTATAATGAATAAAACATTTCTTATAATATATCGGGGAGTGTTGACCTAATTGTGGAGAGCAATAATTTCTGGTGAACACTTCCATACATCACTTTTCAGTGGCAAAGTGTCGCACCGGCTAATGGAGCCAATTAAGCCACTGCTAATATAAAACATCGCACATTTTTATACATTATTAAGTATGGAATTAATATGCCATCTCATAATTATACAGCCTTTATTCTATCCAAATTGCTTTGCACTCCTGGAATCCACTCTAAATTTATTAATTTATAAGTACGTATCTTCAATTATGATATTAAAATTAGATTCTAGGATGGCAGATTTGATTAATGATGTTTAAATACGGGTATAATGTAGAGGCTATTTTCGAAAGTATGTTGATTATTCCATTAACTTTTTAGACACTGGTCTGATTAATTAATATAATGTAGAGAGTGGAAAACTATGAAATTATTTTAAATCATATACTAAATATTGAAAAATAGCTTTAAAATAATTTATGCCCAGTACTAAACTCACGTTAAAATAATAAAAAAATGTTTAAACCAAATGGAAATAATTATTTAGCAACAGGATTCTAGAATGGAAGTCTGTCGTGAATGTGATTTGTGGATATTTATTTATTCATTGTTAACTTAACTTGTTATTAAAGGCATTTTAAAAAATTAAACCAAAATGATACAATACCAAAATATATATTAGAATAAGATACTTATAATAGTGATATATAATACTCGAGTGAATTTTATAACCCGTTTATATGTAAAATAAAACTAAAATAATGTAATATAAATAATATGTTACGAGTATGTTAGATCATTTTTTTGAATATCGCTATTTAAAAATAAAAATATAGTAAATAAACGTATATTTTATTTTGTTCTCTCTTCCTCGTGTCTTAAAGTAATAAATATCTAAATTCATTCCAAAAAAAGTCACACAAGGCAGTATTTCACACATTGTCAAGAACAGGAGTTGATCGAACTATTCGTGATGTCCAACAGCGCAGAAAAAAACTTTGAAAAGTCGGCTTTTTGAGTGAGAAAAGAACAGAAAATAAATATAATCTTGCCACGGAAGTCTGCAAAAGTTCCGCTAAACTTTGCCTAAGTGATCTGTCCTCGGTAACGCAGACATATTGTACCCAATTATTTTTCATCATAAAAAGTACCTACTTATTTACGAACAACCCTCTTCTGAGGGAGAAATCTGTCAAATCCCAACCTCTATATATGGGAAAACTTTAAATGGAAAAATTCACATTGAGTTTTGCATATGATAAAACATTATTGAAAGTTTCCATAAATCATTGATCACTGCATACATTTTTCACTATCTTTTCGATTTAGAATCATAAGGTGAATGTCACAAGGTACAGAATAAGTGAATAACCTATTTTAACCAAATATTAATATCAATCATTTTTTCATTACATTTATTATATTTATACATTGTTAACGAATACATACATGTATATTACATGCCCGAAGGGTTTTTTTTTAAATAAAAAGAATCTTTAACTCTAAGCCATGTGTTTGGGGCTTCTTGTCTGATTAACCATCCTCTAAGAAGAAAAGAAAAAGAACGGAATCAATTTATTGGAATAATAAAGGAGTATTTAATTTTGAATCGCGTCATCTAGAAACACTGGAAATATCTGATAAACGGTGTCAAAATGGGATAAAAATACTTTCGGATACAACGTGAAACCCTTTCTAATATTAATCGGAATAGTTATGTAGCAAATTACGCCAAAAAAATCACCGCCGCCGATGAATTTTTTTCTTTTATAATCTGTCCAGCTCGTTGAAGGCTCAGTTTTTCAGCAACAAAAGCGTAGTATTATAGAGAGAGAGAACGCAAAAAATCGAGCAGTAAAAAATAATCGGTAAAGTTTTTTAATATATTCAGTAGTCAGTCGGGTGCGAGGAGGCTTTAATATATGTTGTCTGGAACTTGCAGATTGGCCGTCTCTACTAAAAACTTTGCGTATTTAACAAAACCTATTTCTTTCATGAGTATTAAAAGACTACATTTAAATATTCATATAATAAGACTGCCCGATTATACTGATTGAAATTTTGTTATATTATTTTATACAGTTAAATAAATATATAAGAAAGTATACTAATCCTTTAATTTAAGTATGTATATATTATTAAAGTGATATTTCGTACGTAAAAATAAATTGTGTGTCGAAATAAAAATGAAAAAATACATAACAGATGTTCGATAAAATTTATTCGAAGATGATAGCTTTTGGGAGGGGCAAAAGTCTTATATTTGGTTGAATTTGTATCGAAGAAGGGACGGTGAGAATTTATCGCGAGAGTGAGAGCGCTACGCCAGAAAATATGTAAATTAATCGATGCTTAATGATGCGAGAGACTCTCCTTCCTACTTCTTCATCGTCTGGACTACAAAAAATGGTTGTGGCGTCATTTTGTGTTCGATACCACTAATTCTTCAATATAGATGTATGTGTGTGTATTTCCTGAAGACTGAAGAAAAAGTCAGACGCCCCAGACGCCGACGAGCCGCCTTCTATCCTCATTACCAGACTCATCGATGACGCAACTGAAAATTACACTTTCGTGAAAAAAAACCATGACACCCGCGAAGGTCGTCGTGATCTTTGGCCCACTTTTCCAGCAAGTCATAATAAGGCGATTATTATGAGATAATCTATTTCATCGATTCACCACTTCAGGTTTCCACAGCGAAGCTATCACTCAAAGGTATATTATAAAGATTATTGAATATCAAATAATTAGGTTGAAACGATTTTTTTATAGTATAGATAAAATACTAGAGCCGCCATGTAGTCCGTTGGTTAGTGTGACGAATTCGTGAGTGAGACTCTCGGGTTCAATCCATGAGCCCGCAAAAACTTTTTGAAATTTTGACTTCTTTTTTTTACTTTTAGCGAAATAGATCTGAAGGACTCAATGCTGTTGGTGGCTTTAGAAACCACTTCAACTATAATATCGAGGGTATATTGCTAAAATGCAATAAGTCGTATCATCAATATTTCGGGAGAAAAAGTAAAATTTACATTTTTAGTTTCTGTTAGTTAGTTAGTTAGTTCTGGTATTTAAAATAAAGGTATTTTTTATAATTGTGTTATATTAAATTTGGAAAGTTAAAGGAAGTCATTGACTTATACCACATTGTAAATTATTCAAATTTATACACCATAAATTAATATTTCTGTTAAGACTATTTATTTCACTTATTCGCCATTATCTCGAAATTATGTAATTTAGTAGTGCATTTTGGCAGTATACCTTCGATATGTACTCCCGAAAAGGCCACAGTGGCCTGGTCAACTTCTTACAAAGGGATCCCATCAATATGGAAGGCGTCACGGAATTTAATCAAAATTACTATTTCATAGCAAATTTTGCTACAGACTTGACGGAGAGGAAAGCATCTAAGGATGATATACGTAAGTTGTTGTGAAAACGGGCAGAAATCACTTTTACGATCAATCACACGTGTAAAAGGTGAAAAATATTTCATCATAATGACTAGTCGGTTTGCGGCGAAGTGGCTTCTTTCCAAAGTCAATACGAATAGAATGGTCCACCTGCAGACGTTTACCTTCAGAAGGCAGTTCTTTGAACTTCTAGAATAAATAAATTCTACATAATGCCGGAATATTTTGAATGAGAATGTGATATTTAAGGAAGTGATGTGGAAAAAAACATTTTGGTGTTTGTGTATGAGAGGTTTGATCATAGCGTATGTGTTGCCATGCGGCAGTTACACCACCCGCTACGACTATGAGTTCTTGCTACGCCGCTTTACTACGCCGACTACAACGCCGCCATTTTTATGCAAAATACCACGGCAATAAATTTGTCTACAGACCGAGACGGTCGCCGCTACACATCGCGTCTCCCACAAAACTACGAACACCATACTCACATACAAGAATCTGCTAAACATATCCACAACAAATATTATTACACAATTATTACGCATTAAAAATGCACGTGACTTAAAGCCAATTAAAAAAAACATATTAATTTTTAATTTTACGGTATGGTGCGTTATATAAAAACAAATTTCAAATTAATCAACTCATAGTTCAGATTTTTTTTTAATATTTTAATTTCGTCGTAGTGTGTATATGTACCCACTCAGCAAGTGGACCACTCTTGGCATAGACGGTTTTGTGAATAAAAAAGTGTAGAACTAACAAAGATCGAGTTGATGAAAAGAATAATGGGCCAAAACAGCATAGTGACTGTCCAGATTTACTTCCTCCGCCATACATACTTAATATTTCCATAAGACAATACACAATAATCCTAATAAACATTCAGCACGTCGAAGCTCATAAAAGTATGCCATCATATATAAACACTTTTATTCCCACAAAAAATGTCTGACAAACGATCCCTAATAAATGGGAAAAAATCACAATCACGTTTTATAACCCATGTAGACGGTAAGAAATATTTTGGGATTTCCTCTGTCTTCTCAAAGATATTTTATATACCTAATAATAGAGCTCAATATATTTTGATTCATTTTTGGTTGTGTTTTCATTGACATTTTTAACTAGGATTAACTATGTTTTCTTGGGTAGTGAAATCCCAAGAAGGATATTCATACATACAACACCGTTAACCCCTTACCGCATGAAATTCTCCGATTTTATTTTAAATTTATATATGTTATGAATAATGAATGGTAAGGGTCGGGAAAAATAATAAAAAATATTATATCACTATTATTTATTTTTTAAAGTTTTTGACCAAATTTGAGTCCTTGGAGTAACGACCAAAAAAAATGTTTTGGCCAGATTTGACCCTCCATGTAGTAAGGCGAAAAAACGCCGCGCACATATTATCTATTTAATTATTATGATTTATTTCTGCACAAATTCAAAAAAAAAAAATTTAAATATTTTTGGGAAGGTTACCAAAAAAATATTAAACAAAATAAGAAACTATGAATTAAAAAAAATCGTAATATTGCAAATTAGTATTTATTTATTAAATTCCTTTAAAAAACTTATTTTATATAAAAATATTTTGATCTTTGTATCCCAAAAATTAAGTAATAAAAATTGCTTGAGAATTGTTTTAAGGCGTTACTGCATAGAGGGTCAAATTTGGCCACTAAGCGATGCCGAAAAATTGTAATTTTCTATTAATAGTCTTGTTTCAGATCTAATTATTTTAGAGAAAAAAGCTTCGAAAGTAGGCAAATTTCGATACCCTCGCCCGTTATACTTTGACCAGCTCTAATTATGTATATATTTATATTTGCATTTTAATAATTACATCATTAAAAAGCTATTTTAATTTACAATAATATATCATAGTCAGTTTATAAAAAAATATACTTAAAATGTATTTAAAATTGCGTTAAAGTTTTTGGACAAATGCGGTAAGGGGTTAATAATAGTGTTCATGCAGATACCCTCTATTTCATGTTAATATTAATCCTATTCATTGTGTTATTAATATAAAAATTATCAGCGTAATAGCTCAGGGGATAAGAAGCGTGGCTACAAATACTGTGGGTTCGAATCCCGCTCAAATCAAGATTTTTTATTTGATTTGATCGGTTATTACGACTGGGAGATCGGGAATAATATTAATAAAATCCCAATCGATCATCTCGATCCAGGTTTACTCTGATTTCCTGAATTGTAAGGTAAATACTGAGGCTATTATTAAGTCGGTGACCTGGGTAAATAGTAATAGTTAAGATAATCGATAGATATTAAATTAATACGTTGTTGTGTCTAAAAAAACCCTCTCAAAAAGAAAGCTATAATTAGAGATGCAGGTTCTCTGGTATTCCAGACGACTGTTTTCTCTTAATAATAATAATAAAAATAAAGGAAGGGTGTAAGTTTTTTTTTAAATGTGTGTTTTATTATGTAAGATGATTCGAGAGGAATAAGGTGACGTGTGTATGGCGGTCAAGAGTAGTGGTACTTGTTAGAAGGCTCGAAGTCGTCCTTGGCTTAGTCCATGTATTATATAGTGGAGGGTGTTATTGGGGTGGGTGACTAGTCTGCATAATCTTGTTCTTCAGAATATATTACAAGCAGTGTCTGTGTCTGACCACAACCAGATAGATAAACATCTAAACAACTTTCTCCCGCCCACACCATCGCAAACTTTGTCACGAACTTGACGCAGCCCCTTAAACGCTACATCGCCCTCAACCTCTGCCTACATTATACTCGTATATTATATTCTCTACAACCCGATATCTCCATCTCCATAATATAGAACACAACCGATTCTGTTCCGCAAATCGTCCATGTCAAAGCTAAATCTGTACAGCCTGACAGCCGTTATTATTCAATTTTCCGAATCTTCGCATAAAGCAAGTACAACTATATTCTATGTGAAAAAAGAATGTATTATTTTTATCTATAATTACGTCCAATTGCGCTCTAGTGAAATAATATTAAAGAATCGAAGCAGAGATGTGTATCTGCCTTTTATTACCCGAAGAAACACTACGCTTATTTTCATTAGGTAATTGAAATAAATGAATCGGCTGGAAATTGAACATCAAACCACCAGAAATAACTTTTAATCACCCAACTTGTAGATGAACATTTTATCATTGCGGAACAAATAATGTATCTAACGTGAGGTAGGTAATTAATTTATTTAATAGGAAAACTTCTGGTACTTTTTCCAAACACTTATATATGTATAATGTGTATTTGAATCTCGTTAAGCTAAATTATCCTATTTCATATCCCTGCAAGGTCCACTTTTACAATTTTTAAGAATTTGTATACTATTACATATTAGTTACAAACTTTTTTATATCCTAATTATGAATTTAAAATAAATAAATTAAAATTCTTTTTTATTAGTAATGACAGAAGGTATTAATATTAGCTTTAAGAAATAGGTTTTTCACTAACAGGTGACCGACACATTGATATTCGTTAGTTAATTTAATGTTTAAAAATAATTTACCTCAAGAAATTTCAATATTGTATTTGAAATATTTTTGCAATAGCATATCTTGTTTTTTAACATATTCTCATTTTTAAGTCTATTCTTTACAAAAAACAAAATATTGTTCGACCATTTTTTCGTAATAAAGTGGCCACGTTTGCTTTGGCCGTAAGAAGATATATCTTTTTCCCTCTGGGTTTACTGCTCAATTTTAATTGTTTAGTTAAATTAAAATTTGTGGTCCACGTATCAAACTGCTTAATCAGAATGATTTTTTTTGTAAAGCTAAAGGTACATAATTATATCGCACCTGTTATGGAATACTGTTTAAATGATGATTTTACAGGAGAGAGCTTTGAAGTTTTGATGTTCTGTTTTTCAATTTTGTTAGGCACTATCACAGAACTTTTGGTATTTTCTGATTTACTTTGGACAATTTTGCCAAAAAAGTACTACAAAAATTTTACTTCTAAATATGTTATGACACTTTCCTTGACATAGATCTAGATATACTCGTAGATCGTATAATTTGCATTTTTTCCTCTATTTATAGATTAATAGCATAAAACTGGATTTTTTTTGTATTATCATGCAAATGTTTTATTTTATAAAATCAATTAAAATATTTAAATGGTTATATCCTTCACTTTATTACAAATTTCTTAATTTCTTAACTTAGCAAATTGTACTGTAAAACTTAGCTGAAGGTAATCATGATAATTATTTATAAACTGGGAGGATATTTTTATTCATAACCAAAAATAATGCTATTACTTAAGTTTTACGATGAGCTGGGGAGAATAGAGGTTTGGTTAGCTTAAATAAATTCCATTATTACTGTCTGTCTTATGACTACTGACTTAGTCTTACTGACTGGGAATTTCAAAAAACATGCAAAAAGTACCAAATATCAAAGTGACACAAAGGTGCCACGCAAAAACTAAACGACGCAGAAATATGACTGAACTATGCAGTTCAATTAAAAGTATTATTATATGAACCTTGTGACAGTATTCTGTAACTGGTGCGATATGTCATCTATAAAAAAAGAGTTCCCGTGTGTATGTTTGGTTAGTCTAAGGCTGTTAAATTATAATAATAATAAAGATATTCTCATATATCTAGAATGTAATAAAAATTAATTGTTATATCAAGAAGTGTATTCTAAAGAGGCACTGTATGCTGCGCCACTGTAATGGTTCGACCAAAGGAAACGGATGTGTTCGAAGCGGGCGATTTTTAAGTTGCGGTCGTGAAATAAAGAACTCGAAGAGAGCACAATGTATGTGAATAGAGAAATGATACCTCGCTTGTGTGTATAGAAAGTATTTTATATTGTATAAGGATGGAAAGAGGCGGCGGCAGTACTTGGCACATCTTCCAGTCTCCAGTGTCGAGCGATGTTTCTGCATCTCTAACATTCTACACTACACTACAGACAGAGACAAATTATTTTAGCACATCCAAATAGACATCTTCCTGGATAACTAAAAAAAAGTTACATTACCTTCTACGG
Organism: Agraylea sexmaculata; assembly: GCA_022606485.1. NCBI lineage: Eukaryota > Metazoa > Arthropoda > Insecta > Trichoptera > Hydroptilidae > Agraylea > Agraylea sexmaculata. The sequence continues at coordinate 76,565 of JAGTTH010002491.1, forward strand.
AACGTGCTCCAACATGCAAGGCATTACAATCAATTAATAGTCAATCTAATGTAGCTACAACACCCCGACCTGTAGTGAGACTTTAAGTTGACCTTTTAGTGAGACTAATTGATACCATTCATTTTTATTATAATTTACACACGTGATATCTTAAAAATAAATTACTTATATAGTCATAATATTCTGCAATTTTTTGACAATTTTCAGAGCACACTGATACGGTGGTTGCTGAAATATCCGTAAAACCGTTTACTAACCTATTGAACTTTACATCATATATAAAAACATATGAGCGTATCTGACGCGTATTTACGATAGAGTTCACTCATTTTTATTCATAATATAATCTATTCATATTTTATTTGGTTGAAGATATATTGTAAAAAAAATTGCTGCATATTCTAAGATATTTGTGGAATATTGCAAATATTGTAAAAGGTACATAAAATAAATTTGTTTTAATTGTGGAATCCCACCCAGACGTCAACAATATCATTAAAAAAATGTATATTTGAGATTGTGTAAAAGTATTAAATTTTCAAGTGCGCACTATAAAGACATGAGGTTTATGACCAAAATTTTACAGGCCCTATAAATAAAGTATTCAAGGCCTCCTGTAAGGATAAAAATATACATTTGATCAGCATATTTTTTTATCAAATCGACGATGAGTTTATAGATAAAATAAATTAATTTTTCAATATTAAAAAAACGGGTGGTTGATGGAAAAAAAGCATGACAATATTAGAGCATTTAATTAACATTTCATGCAATTTATGTTTGTTCATGTCTTCTATAATTGACTGACATAATAGATTTGAACTGAACAAGTTTTGAAACTCTCATTGGATATAATTGTATGTACTGTGAGCCCTATTAGGGGTAAACAGATTCAGATTCGAAGTTAGCTGATCGTGACATGGTTGTTAAGTCACAAGCGTCGAGAAATCAGTTGATTTATAAGAGGCGGGGCTGGAAAATTTGTGTAGTGTGCCTCCATATTTTCGCTAAGCAAAAGCGTGAAAATGTGGAAGTAAAATGAACGCAGCCGACAATAATAATAAAAGGCACACTCGGGATAAATCCGCCTTTGAACCATCCTTCACACCATGTGGATGGAAGCCAAGTAGCGGCTCGGCTTTTTCCTACACTACCGCTCGTGTTTTATTATCAACCAAATAGTGTTTTAACGGCCGCACAACAGATATATTGCCTTTTCATATGTAAACTTATATGTATATGTGGCTGTCTCTATGGAAAAGCCTACATGGAAAAGTCGTCGCTCTCGAAAGTCGTGGAACAGGAAAAGTGCGCAATTTCATTAATAGCGTCAATTGTTTCACAAACAATAACTTTTGTCGTCAACTGTTCTCCTATTTTAAAAATAAGTCTCGTAATCGCCGTAAGCAAATTGGAATGAATATATCAAAAAGATGCACTACAATTTTAAATTTAAAATATTTTTATAAATGGAGAGACAATTTTTTTATCGCCATTCATTCCTGGCACGAGGAACAAGATATTTATTTATTTATGGATTTTTGTTTTTTTTTTTATACACAACAACGTATTATGTAATTCATTGTCTTTCAATGATATTAACTATTAGTAGTTACATAGGTCACTGAATAATCGCCTCAGTCTTTACATTACAATCCAGGATATCAATGTAAACCTTGATCAAGACGATCAATTTATATTAATCTCCTAGTCGTCATAACCGTTCAAATAAATTTTGACTTGAGTGGGATTTAAACTTATGACCACTGAATTTGTAGCCACGTGCCTTATCATCTGAGCTATTAAGCTGTCTATGAATTTTTTTTAAGTGTAATCATAGTTCAATATTTAATACATATATTAGTAAAGTACATATATATTAATAGGTGGAGATATATTATTAAAAATTAAGAAGAAAACCGCTTATAAAATTAACAATAATAATATACGTAGATATTATTAAATATAAATACTATCTTTAACTCTTCATTTTTTCCATAGATATAATTTATTTTTATCTAATACGGTTAAGGCTTTATATACATCACGATCACATTACCTCACTATGTATTACGAAAGTATACAAAAAATATTTCGAATGTGATAAAAAAAAATTGAAGATATTTGTGGTGTTTAGAGGTTTGATTTAACATATTTTGAATTTGTGAATTTATATGAAATGGCATAATGCAAAATAATGCATAACACGGTAAGGAATGATATAAAACGATTAGGAATAGAAGGCATTGACTTGTGTGTGATATGTGAGTATTGGCAATATAGTTTTGAGGAATATTTTATAGCACAAAGCGAAGAGGGACTCTTTCATATTTTACGATCATTCTAACAATCTGCCATAGTTGAACATATAAAGTGAACACAACCACCGTCCATTGCCCGCCAACTATTATAACTTTTACAGTTTTTGGGAATATTTTAATATACACTTACAACCCATCTGTTTATTTATTGTCCAGGAAACCAGGATTCAAATTCAATTTATTATCATATCAACTGAAGTTCTTACATAATACTAAAATATGATTGCTAGCTTCAAATTATGTTTTCAGTATAACGAGGATTTTATTTGACTAATTGCCATGTAAACCAAATGAATGATAAATATGATTTTATTTACAAAAAAATTCTTTCTCTAGTAATGGATATTATTTTAATCTATTCACACGGTTATAAACTCAAGAAAGCTTCTTAATGAATAATCAATCTAAATTAAATAATATTCAACAAAGATATTTTGTAAAAAAAAATAATTACCTGTAATAAAATCCAATAGTTCACTACGCGAGCTGAAAATCTGAAAAATTACTCAGGGAAAATGATTAACAACCAAGTGGTATATATCATAAATGAGAATTTGTACATGGAGTAAGAAGCATTTTATTTAGGAATCGAAAGAGTCACGGAAAAAGCTAAAGAAGAGTTTCTTTTCTACGACGCCGTCATCATTTCAAAGTTTTGTCTTCGTCTTGTTTCGATAACTATGTATTTGCTGCGGAAATAAATCGATCGTCTCTTGGTTATATCTCATAAATATAAGCCTCATCTCAGTGGAAACCAAAGACTATTGTGGATATTGATTAATAATCCATACATTCATTTATTTATTCCTCGCTAATGTTCGAGAGGAATTTCCCCGAGTGAAATTTTTACGAAAGCCTCTCTCATTTACTCGGCCTTTTATATACAAGTAGTTTTCGGTAATGCGAATCAGTGCTGTTCCTCAAACATTTTTCTACAAAAATGATAACGAACAAAAATAACATCATACATATGAATAAATCGACTCGTCATAATTTTAGATTTATTGTTAATTTTTATTGCTGCACTATCATCACGGCGACTTGGGATCCTCCGTAATGCTCTAGTGGTACTGCAGTTTGATATAATAATATTATTTGTAAAATAAATAAAATAATAAAAAGTCGTGTAAAATTTGATCTTGAGCTTGTTCCAAGACATAAAAAAACTTGATTAAATATTTTATCCATTCTCAAATAAATATATTCATTACAGTAACTACAGTATTCTTAATTTTATCATATAAACTAAATTGAATATAAATAATAATTGATACAAAAGTGATGTTACAAAGCGATGGGTGGAGATTATTATTTTTTAACGAAGAAAATTTTTTTATCATATTAATTTTGAGAACTTTGTGAATGCATAGAGGGATTGAAGAAAAAGTCACACAGTTTTGCGGTCAGTGTGACAGACTAGTAAAAAAACTGTAAAAGCAATAGCGAGATAGACGCCGGCGGAGATTACGTAAAATGACGTCTACGAAGAGTCTATGTCTCCCACACCTCTTTTGCTACGACGAGCTTGCTACGCCATACGTAGTACTACACTTGCTACGAAACGCAAACAAGCAAACATTGCTAAGCATGCCTTCGCCATAACCGACTGCCACGAGGGGATACTATCGCCTTTTTTTACATATACAACAGCCGCTTTAAAGCTTCCGAACATATATATACCAAAGATATGCATAATATATTGAATCGAATGGCGGAGTTGTGAAAAAACCCAAAATGAAACAACGGAGCTTCGACGCGACGAGTAATATGAGAATACAAATTATTTGCGATTGCCAGTGAAGAGCGACAACATAAAATCTCGTTCCTACGACTATGTACATCAAAAGGATTTATTATCAATTGAGTTGAATTATGTGCTTACTAGAAGCGTACTTTTTTCTAAACAAGGGTGTCGTTTATCAATTTAATAATTCTTTAAAATTAATATTTGTTAAATTTAATTCGATTAAAATGAAATATTTCATTTTATATACATGTATTCAAATCATATACTATATATTTTACTACCGTAAATAACAGAATGAGAATTCACATGTAAATCTTGTGGCCAGTCAGTTTGGCGGCATTCTCTCTTTTGGCCGCTTGGATACTTTATTTAGTGGAAAACCACAATCATTGTGATTTATAAAGTGACAATATATCAATTCATTCTGTCATTTTATATATAATATTATATTATGAGCAGGTATATATGAATAATATAAATTTCTAGTTAAGTAATTGGCATTAAGGCAAGTGTTGTCTTTAATCTAAAGAGAGCAAAGACCATTGAAGATGAACTAGATGAAAAATGTTTCTAATTTTAGCTCAACTAATAAGGAATAGGTAGTGGTATTATTTTGGGACCTTATTTCTAAATTGGGTATACCGGATAGTTTATAAACCACATGTAGGAGAGATGTGTAATTAATTACTCAACGCTTATAGCGTTTCCTATAAATTAAACATTATCTCTTCCCAGAGGCTATTTTGGTAACCGCAAACGAATTGAGTGTGTCGAAAATTATATTTAACGTTAATGAAAATAGCAGAATAACCACTACATCTGTTTCCGTTTCATCTTGTTACATTGTATGTTGAAATAACAAGTTTCTTTTGCAAAATTTTACTGCTCTATCTCAATTTCAGTCACGCATGTTGGAAATTTCAATATCGACTCTGCCTCTGCCAAAAATTCCGATTGCTTTTGGAAAAGCAAACGCGTAAAAATCAAGCATGCGAATTTAAAGATCGACATGAACTTTGGAACAGTATGTACCGCTTTTCTCCCCTTTTACTCAATTCGCAACAATTTTGCAAATATGCCTCGTAAAGGTCGTATTCGCGGTTTTATCGACATCGGCTCGACGAACAAATCATACAGCGATTTCATAAAAATTGCTCAAACATAGCAAAAAATATGCTGACGGAAATCCCGTTACCGGAGTTTTTTTCCATACATTTTTTCCCTTTTAGTTGGAGACAAATTATGATATTGCTGACATGAAAATAATAATAATGTCATTTGAAAAAGACACGCACTCATATTCCTATTGCGATAGGGTAGGGAATTTTAGATGCCACGCAACTTTGTGTGGAAAATAGGGACTATAATTTTTAGACGAATTGAAAACAAAGACAAACTCGTCATCAAACGTGACAAAACCTCTGATAAATGGCCGTATGAGAATTTATCGTCCGATCTGCTTCTCCGAGAGTTATTCTTCCGTTGATACTTTGTCCCATAAACAAAACAAGTGCTCGCTTACTCCATTAATACAAATTCTCTAATACACAAATGAAAATCCTGTAAATTTAAATCATGATTAATAACGCGCTAATATTAACATATAATAATTTGATAGATGCATGCTTAAACTGTTTATCTGCCAATAAACAGTCCAATCAAACACCCCGCATTGAAATTAATATACTCACAAATATCTCGTCCACCTGAAATAACATTTCAATAATATAAAAGTTACGAGTTGCCCGTTCAATTTTACAATGCACCATTTCGCACACGAGAATATGTGTCCACTGCTGTGTGACATATATTCTCGCACATACCAATAAAATAAAAATTGCCAATACGTTAGGAGTTTTTGTTCAGTAATGGTATTATAAGAGACACTCGAAGTGTCGACAGTAATATATTTGGACCGCTTCCGATAAGGCTAAAAGTATTTTCTCTAGGAGCCGGACGTCGCTTTCAATTAGTCGTAATCGAATTAAATAGCAAAAAATAAAGGTCGTAAAAGGTCTCTCAACAATAATAACGACCGAACGAAAAGATATTCCCAAGTACATTTACCCCTTCTATACTTACGTAATACTTTATGGGCATTTATGCTTGTCCTACCTCTGATAATGTGTCTTTAATAAAACTGTTCATAAACTACCCTAACACACCTTTTATAGAGTGAAATAAATCTGTTTTTTTTAAATTATCTTGATGTTAGCTTATATTAAAATATCACGCAATATTTAATTCAAAATTATTATCAATAAAACTAGGCCAAGTAGGAAATTTTATCATAAATAAATCTGAACCATTTAAAAGAATATGGCCATTGTTTTAGGAACGTGGGTAATAAATATATATGAATCAATGGTTAAAACATAATGTGCGATATATGGTTTGATATAAAATTTAAAAAATCCCTGTGTATCAAGCTTACAAATTCAATTTTCTCAAAAACATGTCTGTGAACTTTAATTAATTACTTTTGTTCTTTTGGATGTATTTTATATAAACGTATATAGTTTTTTTACTATGTGTACACTACTCTAGATAACAGAAAAGTGTGATATAGGCTGTAGATTATACAAATTTTATTTTTACATAAAATTAAGCGAAAAAAGCCCAACCCAGATTTGTCTGAAACAGCTGGGATATGAAACCTGGCCAATAGTATATCAATTTCATTTATATATATAGGGATGTATAATAGTTGGCAAGTACTGTTTATTATTCGTATTTGTGTATGTTTTAATCAAACATGTCATGGGACTTCACGGACTAAATCTTCAGATACGTGAAATATCAAAAGCAAATGTCTGTCTGTATTTCAGTAGTGCCATGACTGAAAGGCTTTATTTATTCTCTCCATGCTTCTACCATAGACACATCAGAACATCTTTTTCCATTAGTTTGCTGGTTTTGGGTTTCGCCGTAAAGGTCACTCGAACACGTGTACATATTTACACAAACCCAGTTCTATAAGTACATCTTTAGACTTTGGGGGGATGAACACCAACCACTCGTAAATGACAAGTGAAACAATAAACTGGAGAACATTTATTGACAGATCTGCGAATACATATATACAACACATTGTGTTGCCCTATTTATCGCGAAGGGGATCTGGGATAAAGGATTAATCATAGAACTACATATCGTGTGTCAAAAAAGTATGTAGTGAGCAATAATCAACTACTTAATTCTTCGTGATACGCATCTAGAATCCCACAATGAGTTACGTAAAAATAAAAAAAAAGTTAACTTTAGTACCGAAACAGACTAGCCCCGAAAAAAAGAAACGACAAATAGTATTATTTGTCACATATAAAATAGGGATATGTAGGTAATATATTTTCACGAATCGAGTTGGTTTATCTCAGGGGATATAGTTAAGATAAATAAATATGCATCAAGTCCTAAACTGAGTTTTATAATTAATTAACCAGAGTTTACTTGATGATGAATTTTAGGTGATATTTTATTATTGGGAGTAAAGAGTTATTTTGACAAGAAAGTTTGACCGAGTGCCAAGTGTCATGTTGATCTAATCGATCAAAACTATTATAAAGGTCAACTTATAAGTGATAATTATTGATACGTATTTTCAAAGCCCGGCTTCATTTGATTTCGTAGATGTGCCGATAAGTTTTTATGGACACATATGTCGCGGTACTAATACTGCATTCACTCATACGAACATACTAAATTCTATTAATGGTTTTGTTTTTCTTATACGAGGCTCTTTTTTCTTTTTCATTTTATATTTCCAGCTTTTGAAGCGACATGACAAAAAAAATAAAATGGATTTATGAAGAAGGCGATACAACAACGACGCAACACAGGGCGACCACATTTCACATTACAATAATCGCAAAATTCAATTTAACAATATACAATATTGAACGGATTATATTTAATTAGTACTCGTGTTTTATTTTTTATGGTAGAAAATATTTCTAGTTTTGTTGTCATAGAAAATGGTATGAAATTCGTTTGAAAATATCTCCAAAATAAATAACAGTCACAGATAGAGTCATAAGTCAGGGGTGGATGGTGTGTCAAGAGGCCGGTTAGGGGTGGTAGCTTAAGGCTTTAGCATTAAAGGAAACACTAAACCAAAGCAAAGCTCGATTCGTAGCGGAAATGTGATTAACTAGAGATGCATCGCTAGCTTATAACAGCACAAACAGTCGGATACAAACGGGAATAAATTCTCTGTATATACTAAAACGATTACAATAATTAAAATTGACATCCGGCATATTGAATTATAAAAACTCCCAACGATCGGTTAGTTATGGATTCTCAATCGATAATATTCGCTGTTCTTATACCTGGTTCTGCAAATGTGATGATCTCGCTGGTCCTTCCATAGAAGTCGTCGTAGTCGAGCTCGTCGGCAGTCGTAGTAGAATCAAAGTCCTGATCAGAATGTTCTTCTGAGTTCCAGGGTGAATAATTCCTGGTGGAAGGCCCTGAAGCTGTAGTACTATGTTCTGAAGCTCTTGATAATGATGCCAATACTAGTTCCCGGGGCAATGCCCTTTTAACTTGAGGACGCGTCTTTAGCCCCAATTTCGTTAATATTTGTAATTTGATAGCCTCCAACCTAAAACAACACAATAACAGTTATGCATACAACATTAAATTTCAGATATGGGGTTTCCTATTAAGCTATTAAGAATGCAGGTACATTAAAAACAGAATAAATTTATGTTTAACTGCATTTCATATGGGTAACTGAAATAGGTCGGATATAATGTGTATTTTTTATGAATAATAATTAATAAATAGTAATTTTATTGAATTCATACAACTTTTTTTTTACTTCATCAACTCCTGGGTGTTAAATTTCAATAACTAAATCAACGATTTTTACTGGAATATTAACTTCAAATCATATCTTTTCTACATTGATGTCATGTAAATTTTGATATTAATATTTAGTGATTATCTCTTTACAATATTGGTCGCCATTGCCGATAACTATGTATCTGTTGACACTATGAGAGCAGCAGTTATAGTTAAATTGATTATCATCTCCAGAAGTAACCATTTTGTTACTGTATAGGTATATTCATAATGTGAATATTTGTTTATTGCTTTTGTGGAATAAAATGACGCCCGAAATACTACAAATGATAATTCATAAGGCTATTATTATAATAAAGTTATTTTACTAGTTACAGGACCAGGATATTTATAGCTTTTTGAGGAAGTCTTTAGAAATCTTAGTTTTCGTGCATAGATATAAACATAAGATATTGCACGACTGTCAAAATGCGTGATTAGTTCAAGTTTACCAAGTGGCCAAAAACATGAGTCACCTGGGAAACATTATACTGTAAACATCTCTCTTCATATCTTCAGTTATATTTCACAGTAAAATGGGTAAATGCATTGTTACTAAATATCATATCGATTCAAACATACACTAAAATACATCTTGGCTCAGTTTTTACCACTGAGTACTTCTTTAAGTTGTTAAAAACATTATTGCGTTTTAATCGCCACGCGTATTGTCACAACCATTCTCAGGGGTCACTATGAATGTGTTGAGTGAGGGAGACACACTTATGCCTTTATCAAATAAGAGAGAAGAGTGCAACAATACGGGTTTCCACGAAATTGCACGAATTATTTATATGCAATGCGATATCTAATGTTTATATCTATTACTAATTGTACACGTCACAGACATATTGGCGTTTCCCTTACAATCCAGTAAATCAGAGTAAACCCCGATCAAGACGATTTATATTAAATCACAGTCGTAATGAGTAAAGAATGATTGTATATATGTACCTGATGGAATCGTGAGGTCTGGGCCTTGCACATCCAGGACAACCCGTATTCGTAGCTTGGCAATATTGTATTAACAATATGAGCGCCACCAGCGCGGAACACCACTTCAGCACCAATAATGTGCCCATCGCGCCTCCGCCATCTACCCTTAACACCCACTACCCTCTTTGATATCGGCTCTGCTCTTCATCACCGCATTTCACAATATCTACACAACACACTATCCACTATACTATCAACAGAACAACAGCAATAACAACAACTATCAACAAGCGTGTGTGTGTGACTGTAAAAATACGATATGCCCTCAGTTATCTAGGTAAGTGTAAGTGTAAGTGTTTGGCTACTCTCTAATACACTCAGATATGTGTGTTATTGCTTGTGGTTGGACACGGTGCCTGGTGCCTCGTATCTGAGCGACTGTGCTTCAGTTTCTGGCTCCTGGTCAACGGTCCTCCCTGTCTTCTATGCTCATAATATTTTGTATGGCGACGCATCCTTTCCGCCGTACAGTCTTCGCGCTTATGATGACTGGCGATCTTTTCTCTCCACCGCCCATAGGTGAAGAAGGTCTGCTCATCGGGATCTGTCCTCTCACTCTGATACGTCCATCTGAAATCAATACAAACATTCTTTTAAATTTCATTTTTATTGTTTACATGTGCTACATCAAATATAAGGTCGGGTATGGCGCAAATAAATAATAATATCGCTTTGATTTCTCGGTGGAATTCCACAATTTAAAGAAATATTTTTGTAATTTCCACTATAATTTTATTAGTACTTTCAGAGACTACATATTAGTAGTCGAAAGTACTATGACTCTAATAAAATTATAGTGTAAATTACAAACATATTTATTTAAATAATTATTAGTTTTGAGTGTTTCAGATAAATATGGAATTAGAGCGGCTTATCATAATTATTAGATAGAAAATGACACAAAATGTTAAATTTTAATTAATTTATTAATAAAGACTCAATTTTGCATTGGAAAACATTTTGCAATACCCTACCTCCCCTGATTATTTTTACAAGTCTAACTTATACATAAAGCTACAAATACAAAAAGCACCCAACGTGAATCAAAGAAATATTATTCGTTATTGATTCTGAGACGATTGATCGGGGTTTTTATTTTATTTTTTTTAAATTAAAACAATGGAACTTCTCACACACAGTAATTACCATAGTTATTGCAGGTTCTTAAGATCCTCAAAAATTCCTATGTTATTTTATATGAACCAAAATCAAACGCATTTAAGTGTTTTTCATTGAGTTATAGGGGAAAATTTGTTTCGCATAATGAGAACAAATTATGTTTTTTTATAAGAGGCTTCAATGTATATCATAAAGCCTTTAAATAGATACTATGCCTTTGGTATTCTGAATTCAAAAGAATTCACCACGAAAACATTATTTTCTTAAAAGATATTTTGGAAGTAAAAGTCTTCTTAAATAAAGAAATCTAAGTACATAATATATACTATTAATATTTTAGCAGTTTTACATATAGTTAGGAAATTAAATCAGAATTTATGGAATTGTGGTCTATTAATAAAAAAATATTTTTTCAGATTAATAATAGTAACATTTAATCACAATTAAATATTTATATGAAAAATAAATTTTAAGGCAAACATTGATTGATTGTAAGATGAGGTTTTCTGGAAATACGCGACTGATTAAGAAAAAACACCACGATAATATGTTTTCTCCATACATTACTTTTTCATAATATAATGTAGTAGTTATTTGAACGAGCCAAAAATTCAAAGTTCGCCTTCTACACGCTTTCCAGCAATATACAAAAGGATATTTTTAGGCACTTACTCATAATTTACTGTGATATATGTGAAAAAAACATAAAAGAGAAACTGTCGAAGCTTTCCGCTGATATATGTATATGTAGATATTAATTTCATCAAAAATTATTTCATATTTCAATGGGTTAGATATTCTGATGAGTAGGTAGAAAATTTTTCATAAATGAAGTTTCAAAAAAATTACAATCATATTTTAAGCACTGAGTTAACATGTGCGTGATGATAAATAAATGGGTTATTGTAGAATAAAAAGGCGTTTTCGTTATGAAAAAAGCCTAGTGTTGTAAGGTCATCTTCTATTTTTAAGGGCACATGAAGTGAAAGGGTGGAAGTTTATATGCGGTAACATTGTTAGGATGAGTATTGAAGTTCCTACATAATTCGCTAGACCAAACACAGACGATGCGACGCGACAGACCAATCAATCAAAAACGATCGTCGTGATTGTAAAAGTGTTTTATGGCATACGGCTGGACACATCCACTTTCTCTGTCTCTAGAATGAACAACCGCCTCAGCACTATCGGAAAAGTGTCTTCCAGGGGGTGGAATTCATGGGTCGGACCTCCCTGCGCCCCTGACCCTCGCATCTCGTCAACTAAAACTTGATCTTCAAGTCATGGCTGGTTCGTTGTACTTCAACACGGACTACAGACAATGTTGATATGTTTTCCTTTCTACCTGACATGACGCATCAATATTTTATTACACACCTTGACAAATGGACTGAGAGAGAACATGCTTTGACATAAAAGTGCAAGTAAAAATACCCTTAAACAACGCAGAAGAAGCAGTCTAAAGAAAAATTTCCAAATGTTAAATACAACAGTGTTATACGGCATAATTAAATATTGATTCCCAAAGCACCTTTTTCAGTAAGATTTCTATCAATTCATTACATTGACAGTTATATTATAATTTACATATTTATGAACATTTTAATAGTATAGATTAATAATTTGTTACATATGGAAAAACAAGATAATTAATTTTTTTTTCTTAGAAAATCACCCTTTTTCCAGATTAACGATAACCATATAAATTGTTGATAGTGTTGACTGCTTAGATGAATTCCATAATTTAGAAAAAAATGTAATTTGTAATTACTTTCGACTACTAACTTTTAGTCAGAGATTTAGACACAGACAGAGACAGAAAATATTTACATCAATTTATTTCCCACTTTGTAAATATGCTTGTAATATTTTGTTTATTTTTCTAAATACGACCCCTTTTTAAAATAGCAAGCATTAACTTTACCACCACTCTCTATATAGGTATATTTCACTTTTTTCTATTTTACTAAATGTATAAATTAATAAGGATGTCTATTGGTCGAAAATGTTAAAAGAATGTAAACTATTTTTTTAATAATATTAATGCCAATTGATTGCTACGAATAATATTAAAGGTCAATTGGTAAAGGAAATAAAATATTTACAGTGTGGTATTGCTTACTGATTCAAGATTCATAAACACTGATTCGAGAGTCTATTTTAATATTTTAAGCCTAACTGACTTACATGGTGTAATCATAAGATGAGATAAATTATAGTATGGGGGATCGTATGAAAAGCGTTCGGCAATAAACCGCCAAATGGGCGATTTGCATAACAGTAGCAGTCACAACAAATGCACAAGACCAATCGATAAATTATTTAGAGCGTGGAAACTGCTGAATAGGGAAACAATCTATTGCAGCTCCCAAATAGGGAACAGCCTCCAGTTACTATTAGATCTCTACAATCAATCCATTGTGAAAAAATACCCCAATCATCACAACCCAAATATGTTATCCACTTTCTCCTGTCTTCTTACTGCCTAAACTAAATTATTTTTAAGCCCATCAGAGGTCTTCTTAGGATTGTGTGACGTTATTGTAAGATGACTATAACCAAGCCAATCAATAGGTATAGATATATAAATTGATTGATTTAAGATATTTTTAATAAAAATATCATAAATGTGAGTGGTGGATCAGATTTCTCCGATGCCTCTTGGAACTTTCTCTTGGATTTCGTGTGTTGTTTACACATCTACTACGAGAAATGCAACTTGATTTAAACTTTTCCTAAAAACACTTGGTTGTGGTTTTACACAAACCTATCTCGAAATCTTCCATAACATGGATGCAGGCGCACTCTGTATCAATTCAAATATTTATAAAATCCTGCCCTTTTCATATATTTGATAAAAAAAATTACCTCATGCTTCGGTATTTATTGGTAAAATTCATAAAAAATTAAAGAAACCAACATTTAATAATATATTTTTTAACGGAGATGACATTCCAAAACTCAATAATTTACAAAATAAATTATATTTCAATTTTTCTACTAATTTCAAGTAGTGATCAGACAAAATAGTTTTTATCATTAAAAGAAGAACTTTCACTATATTATGTGTTTATATATAATTTCAAAATTGTATAATCCAATGCTGCATTAAATGTAAATGAGCAAATTCAAACGCTAGATATAAAAGTTATAAGTTGAATATTTCGTTCAGTGATTATGCATGACAGTTAATATAAGTTAACCATTAACAGATTTTATTTCGATGGACACACAATAAAATAATTGATTGCACGCGGTGTAATATTTTTTTTTGGTTTACCAATATTAAAGATTGGATCGGTCATCAAAACCTAGGTTAACTAACTGCCAACAATATTATTGAAATAAATTTTTATCATTATAAATTCATTTTTTAATAGGTAATGTCTTAACATTCTTTATAAAGAATTTAGTACAGTATATAAGTAATAAAATCTAATTTATAATAGTCAAATCGATAGCAGCAAATATTTGTATTAAATTTATGATTAATACTGATAACTATCGATAGATATAGAATACTTCGAGGGTATAAAATTGGATTTTTTTAGGTTTGGACCCATGATTTACTGAGTAATTTTTAAAATAATAGATGTAACCTGGTCAATATTTATATTTAATCTTATAGACAACAAAAAATTGGGGTTTTTATTTTTATGGCAGGATAATTGTTGATTTACCATATATTGTATTTACATATGGCTTGTGTCTATTGTTGTTTTTTTTTGGTGGGTCGGATTGAATAGCCAAAAACAAAGATCCATCAAAGAAATATGGTCCAATAATAGCCAAGAAGGATGACTTAGTAACATACATATTGAAAGATGGTTTGTATTTGTTGGGGCCACAATTCAACCCGCAATGTTTCAAAGCATTCATTCAATGACCTCTGGTAATAGTAGTCGAGTAAACACAATATCTTATGGGCCGATGGGAGAAATATGTATTCCCAAAGACAGCTATCTATTGTTTCTGAACACCGTGTATTGGAAGGAAAACAGCGATCGACAACTTTGCTACTCGTTGAAAACATCACATTCAAGTACTTTTATACTTCTCTACCTATTACGCATTATATTTGCTAAAGTAAAGTTATTGAGACGCCTTTGAAAACAATACTACAAAACTTCGTATAGACCTAAATTTAAATAAAAAAATAGTACAACTGAGATTTACTTAATCAAATAAATACGAATTTGCAATATTACGATAATTTTATTTTATTTTGTAATATTTTTGCTATACCTTAGCTCCCCAAAAATATTATTCATTATTATTTTTTTATGGATTTGTACAGACATAAATCATAATAATTAAATATATAATATGTGCGCCGCGTTTTTTCGCCTTACTGCATGGAGGGTCAAATTAAGCCAAAAAATTCCTTTCTCAATAAAATAAAAAATAATGATTTAGTATTTTTTTTAATATTTTTCCCGGGCCTTACCAATCATTATTCATAACATATATCAATTTAAAAAAAAATCGGAGATCTCATTCGGTAAGGGGTTACAGACCTTCTATTATATTTAATAGATATACGACTATAATAAGATACTTTTTTAAAATTTAAATTAAACTCTAAGATATTGTTGTAGTATAAAACTTGGTAAAGTATTTTTGATCAATAAAGACTCTGCGAATTTGATTAAAGTAAGATTATCATTGCTTTCAAAACAATTCGTTTCGTCGATATTTAAAAAAAGCAATTACGTCTTCCATGATTAATTAATTTAAGGTTGCAGAGATCTAAATACGTGTTTGCTTTTTACTTTTAAAACGTCTTTAATCACTAGCCCAACTTATCGATTATCAATGAATTGTAATTTTTCACAATTATAAAATTATTTTCTGCCGACCACTTACAGTACACAATTTAATAAAAATATATCTGTGAGCAATTACGTGATTGTATTTCTGAAATTATCTTTGATCTCTCACTCGAATAGGTTTTCTTCGGGAGATTCAATCAGGTTCGACATTCAGTCTGTGAAAGTTTTGCGGATTCCCTTTAGATGTGTGGTGAGTTTTGTGTTTGAAAATTGCGATTTGGCCCGGACGAGGACGTAATATTTTGTGCTGTAACATTGAAAAGACGGGAAGAAAAAAGCGAAGAAATCAAAGAAGACGAAGGAGAACGAAGAAGAACTGAGAGGAAAAATGGACGATCTTTGGACGACCTTACTGAGGAATGAATTCGCATACAATAAATACACTGATGGGAATCGTACGTCTAGCCAAACGCAAACTAAAGAAGCACATTGCTTTAATTTTTTAAAAGAAAAAAATTTAAAATATAAAATGCAATCGCATAAAAATTAAAGAGTTTAAAATATCATGCATTATTTTAACACAATTAAAAAAAACGCCAATTAAATATGCAGAAAATGATGATTCATACTACTTGTGGTGATTTTAAAAAATGTTATTTTGTTTTAATATGAAACTCGAAGTATTTAAAAATCTATCCTAAAAACAGTATTAGGAAATCGCAAAATAATATTAAACAATAATTATTTATAAAAATGTGAATAATAAATTTTGAGGACCAGTGAGTGATGGTAAATGAGGGCTGTATTCAATATAATAGTGTAATGAGTGTGTGCATGCGGTGCGTATGCGTGTACTTTAATACTACCAAGCTTTAGTCTATTCTTACACATACGACTCACTAACGCACTCTTATATTGAATACGGCCCTAATTGTTTAAATGGTAAATACATATATGTATATGATCAATTCATTATAAATAAAAAATATTTTTTTTTTTTTTTTTTTTTTTTGATTTATATTTTTGAGTACCCTGTCTAAAGACATCTTACTCGTCGTCTGTTGTCACATTGTCTTGAGGGTTGGTTGTCCAGTGACGACTCAATCCCGGCGTTGTGTTTAGGTTATAAGTGTTCAAGTGTTCATACTTGTTTTATCAAGTAAACACCATTGTCAGTCCTTGAATCTTGCTGGCAAGTCAAGTTGTCTGTATTTTTGTAGACGTCTTGCGTAGTCTACGGTCAATAAGTCCCTCGCTAGTACGTTCGGGTGTCTTTTTAATCTACTTTGGTACGTTTCGCTGAATTTTTTCAATTCTTCGCGTACTGTCATTGTTTTAGAGTCCTGTAATAGGACCCAGTTGGGTACATACCATGGAGCATTTAAAATTGCTCTCAGGGTCTTGTTTTGTAACCTGTCGATACTGCTGATATGAGTATCCTTAGCTGTCCCCCACAGTTGACATCCATATGTCCAAATGGGTTTGATTATTGCTTTATACAGCAATAGCTTGTTTGTAAGTGTGAGTTGGGAATGTCTGCCAATCAACCAGTACATTTGTCTTTTTTTATGTTCCATTTGAAGTCTCTTTGTCTTAATGTGTTTTTGCCATGTTAGGCTTCTGTCAAGGTGTATACCGAGGTATTTAGCCGAGTCTTCTTGTGGAATATTTTTCCCACCAATTTTCACTGGTGGACATGTCTGTTTTTGTTTGTGAATGTCACGTGTGTCGATTTGGTTTGATTTACTTTAATTCTCCATACTTCAAGCCATTTCTGTATTGCGTCAAGGTGTTTCTGGAGGAATTGTGAGGCAGCTGTTGGATCTTTGTCCGAAGCGAGTATGACGGTATCGTCAGCGTATGTAGCCAGTGTTGTGTTGTCGGTTGTTGGGAGATCGTTTGTATATATTAGATACAAAACAGGACCTAATACACTCCCTTGCGGTACTCCAGATCTTATGGTATTAAGATTTGAAGTTTCGTTGTCATATTTAACAAAAAACTGTCTATCGGTCAAGTACGATTTGATAATATCATACATGTTTTTGGGCAGTTTTCCTTTGATTTTATAAAGCAGGCCTGGGTGCCAGACTTTGTCAAAAGCTTGACTGATATCTAAGAATGCTGCTGAACAGTAGTTTTTTTCTTGTATGGAGCGATCTATGATCGTCACAACTCGATGAACTTGTTCAATTGTCGAGTGCGCTTCTCTGAAACCGAATTGATGATCAGGGATCATGTGTTCTTGAAAAAGTATTGGTTTCATGTTGCGCAGTAGAATTTTTTCAAATATTTTGGAAAATATTGGCAGGAGGCTTATCGGTCGATATGAAGTGACTTCTTCGGGTGGTTTACCTGGTTTAGGTAGCATAATAATTTCTGCTATTTTCCACTGTCTAGGGAAGCTACCCATTCTAAGTATCGCGTTAAATATTATGGTTAGAAATCTTAATCCGATATCTGGCAATTCTTTGATTATCTTCCCGGTAATCATGTCATGTCCTGGCGCTTTTTTGCGCGTACTTCATATTTTATAACATGCTTGACGCATTGAAGTCCAATTTTGACATAATAGTTTTCTTTATGTTCCGTACTATCTAATAAATTATGAATGTGACTTTCTTCTTCAGGGGAACACATCCTTTCCGCTGGTGTAAATACTTCCTTGAGATGTTTCGCAAACTCGTTTGATTTCTCTCTGGTAGTTTTTGCCCATTTATCGTCAGCCGTTTTGATGGGCGGTATGGATATTTGGGGCCGTTTTAGTTTTTTTGTAGCTTTCCATAGAGAATAATCTGTAGCGTCGGTTGCTGTAAGACCTTCCAGATAGGATTGAATCCCTTTATTTTTCCATTCACATAGGATATTTTTAATATCTCTTATTGCTTCGTTCAGTTTTCTCTTGAGTTCCTTGCTTCGAGTATTTTGCCATTCTTTACGAATGCGTCTTTTTTCATGTATTTTTTCCTGAATCCAGCGGGGAAAATCATCTGTTGAGTGTGGTTTTTTTGACATATTGGGCGTGGCTTTTTTCACTGCGGAATGAATTTGATTTTGAAAGTGAATAACTGCGGTGTTAAGTTGGTCTTCTGTTTTCAATGGTATATCACATTTCAAATTTTCATTTAAGATATGTCTAAAATATTCCCAATCTGTGTGACAGTTACCGAGTGTAAATTTACTGGGTTTGATAATTGGTTGTAGCAAGCTGTATTTAATAATAACAGGTGAGTGATCTGATGACAGATCGAGGCAAGATTCTGCGCTCAGTCTTTCGATTGGAATTCCTTTCACTACGCAGAAGTCTATGAGGTCCGGATAAAAAATATATGATTAGAAAATTAATCAAAATATTATTCAGTGAATTAGATTCAAGAATAATTATCATTTATAGTATAAATAGTTGCCATTATAATTTATAAAATTTTGTGTATTTAGTATAGTGTGCGCCAGTTTCACCATCGATTCCCCATTTAGTTTGTGCTGGACCAGTGACTCCCTTAGCCTGACTTATGAACCCTTCATTTATATTGGTGTACTTCTTGCTGGCTGATAGTGATTCGATGTGTCTTGTTTATTCTTATCTGACACAATTGTTGCTATGCCTACAGTATCATCATAACTTCACCACGCTTATCTGACAGGATTCATTTCCCATAAATCATAGTATTTGTCGCATTAATACGTACAAATGTCACGAGGACTAGCAAAATATGTTATAGAAAAACGCAAAAAAATATAATATTATATTAAAATTGATTAAATGAAATATGAACAATGTAAAAAAACTGTGTAAAGCCAATGACACAGTTATGGGTTGAGATTTAGATGATGCGATGTATTCAAAATTTTGGAATTATTGAGTAAACGAACGCTGGTATAGGATAGAATGGGGAAAGTTGATAACTGTAGGGATAATCTTGATTTATTAATAAACCGTTCTGCTACTGCTGATGATGACGAACTTTAGTTAGATAACATACAGAATAAATTGTTGCATATTAAGTGAATTTTTCGTTACAATTGACATGTTTTACAACAATAATCTAAAATTTGGTATAATCAATTAATTATTGACCTATTTTTCGTATTGTAGATATTGTCCAAGCCCTGAAGAGAGTGGTAGTAAAATAAAAAAAAAATGTATTTTCCAAGAAGAAAGCTGCAGTGGGGAACGAGGATATTGAAAAAGGATTTCAGTATTCAGTGTAAAGAGTTGAAAAATCAAAGTTGAGATAGCATTAAAATAAAGAATCGGACACGCGAGAATAGAAGATCTCTCCGTTTCCTGTTTTTGCCGACAAACGAAATCTCCACCATGGACTAGATAGGAAAATGCGGAAGACCACTATTAATTTTTGAAGCGTGAATATCACACGAGGGCTGGAATTGTCCCATCGTACATATAAATCAAATGATTACATGATTAATTGTTACATATATTTATTACGATGCGGCATGCTCGTTCGCTCTTTTCAACCCCCGAAACCGCCCCCATTTAGCTGCATGCATTTTCTCAATTATGTACCCCGTTCCGTTTCCCGCTCGGAAACATAATGGCCACTTTTGCAAATAAGAATACATCGTCAACAAGGAAAACGCTAAGGACGATATTACAATTTCTCTCTCTCTCTTTTACCACCCAAAAACAATCGATGCCATTAACTATGATAACAGATCGCGAGGGATAATCACGATAACATCAAAATGTTAAATTATAATGAATGAATCAATCAATCAATCTTCAAAACTCTTGTTGAATAAGTGTTTTCTTCCTTTACTTTCCCACTTTATTGCAATGTAGGTTATCATTCAACTTATAATAAATAATTAATAAATAACAATCAAATCTCAAGATACTGAGATTAAAATCAATTTGAGACTATATCAATATTGGTATTGTCGGAAACATTTGGCAACTATTTGATATTTTTAAACAGTAGGTATTTGGCTTTTCTTTTCCTTTTCCTGCTTGTGGTTTAACAATAATTGAAGTTTACGAATATCCCAATAAATAAATACTTTGCATTTTTAATCTGGAGAAAATCGAGCTAGATACTTTTATATAAACATTAAAATTAGGTCAAAAATATATTGACCTTTTGTATACGGTAGTATGAAATCACTCAAAATAAGTAAAATCTTGAATTGAATACTTTTGAGAGAAAAATTATGATGATCCTAAAACCAGGGCGCTTTTTAGCAAGGTTTCTATGGTTATAAAGATGCAAATATTGCGAAGTTCCTCATAGACATAACATCCAATTTCTCTCCTTTTACACTTTTATTGCCACTCCAATCCCGCTCTTCTCTCCCTTGTAATATCTTTGTATAAGAAGCTCCAAAAATCATGAATAAATATATTATAATTTAAATATCTGCTAAATGATGGTAAGATTTTCACTTTCCTAATGCATTGTTTGATCAATTAAAAAACTAATATTTTTATAGCTTATTCTGAGTAATGGAATACTGGGATATAAAGCGGTTTGGCGATATATACTGAAGTTCTTTCAGGCGAATCGAACTATCTTTTCAGCGAGTGAACTTTGGCCGAACTTTGATTGGAAGTGTTGGCGCTCTCTTGGTAAAGCTTTCTTCCTCAACTATAACATTCACACCCTGCATGAAGAAGATTCAAGGTCCAATAGAAACAATGGCAAAATTTAGCTTGTTCCACTTTCCAAATGTACTATTTTAGATTTATGAGATGCTCACTATAAAACAGAACATTTTCTAATGGCAGACTTTTACACGATGTCATTCAAACTCAGAAAACAGAAAATAAATATTTTTACAATAGGACAACTTTTTATACAAAACAATAAATAATCAAGCGTAACTTATATGGTATTTATGAAGATAAAGTATGTGGGCGAATAATCTTAAATCTTTTTTAAAAGAGTTCTGATTAATCTATGATTAAAATCTTGAATTCACTGAATGTAGCTATGACACACAAGCTATTATCGAATATTATAGTTTAAAAAAAACATATAGATATTATATACTCATACGGCTGCTAACTAAAAAATAAAATCTTAAAATTCACACTAATGCCTATCCTTAAATCAATTATATTGATCAAAAAGTGGTATATACTCGAAGAACAAAAAAAAATATAACGAAGGTCAAATCTGGTAATTCAAGCATTCTTATTACATAATTTTGTTTGATATCTTTGTAAGTGTAAACCGATAGTAAGCGTGTATTAGAATGTACTCTATAGATGTAGAGATCGTTAGGCGAGAATCAGTCTGAATTACCGAACACAATTGGTAATTGTTTTCGCATTCTCTGTCCAAGAATAATAATGGTCCTATTAACGTGACTGCGTGTCAGCCATTATAAACGCCTACTTCTATAAAGATGGTATCGCACTACTGATTCTCATCCCTGTCCACTAATAGTTGCTGGTAATGATTTGATGGGAGGCGTCGCGGCGGCTTGAAGACGCCGTCATCCTTTACGAGTGTCGGCTACGACGCTACGAGCTACGATACTACGCGACCACATCGTATCTGCGGTTAGATACATTGAAATAAATCTACAAAAAATCTTTTGCATATTTTAAACAATCAAAATGCACTCATGAAGTGAATTTTACTAATTCTAATAAGGAGATTTATCTACGCATTTTTTTATAATCTTAAAATATTTGTGTTAATATGCATGCATATAGATTAATTTGTGTTCAAAAACATACTACTTTTAAAATAGATAATTAACAAGCAATATTTTTAATATTATACATTAAATTTAAGTATTTATTATTTTATTATATTATTATTTGTGTGGCGTTGCGGTTGGTTGTCATCCTTGCAAAAGATTATCGTAGGGACCATCTGATACAAAATAGTTATCTGACCTATATATGGGTTAAGAAGATAGGAGGGAAACTTATATGAAGTATTTAGTATCAATAATTTTTTTTGAACGTATCAAATTAAGGAATGTAAAGAAATAATTTAAGACCCCATATCGTTTATTTTTAATGTATTTTTGGGTATTCGAGAGGTTAGTGTTAAGAATATGGGATTTAGTGCAGTAGAGAGTGGTGTTTAGGGGGTGAATGTATGCAGAAGCAGAGAGAAGGCTTTAACGGAGCGTTCCCGGAAAAGCAAGTGGCGGTCAGTGCAGCCTTTACGAGCAACCCCAGCCAAGGCTCAACCCCCAGTTACGCAACTATAGGGGGAGGGTGGGCCAACAACCAACACCACCCTCTACGGTGCATGCTTTGCCACCAAATAAACATGACAAACTAGACTAGAGGTCGTAAAAAGTTGTCGCTGTTCTCTTCACCAGGCGCCCCTAACTGACTGACATATGCTACGAAAATATAACCACTCTACTATCAATCAAATACGCGAATATCACCAATTACTGACACCAACCCTTATAATAAATCAAATATTTTATATTAAAAATTAAATAAACACGAATTTTGAAGTTAAAAATTAGGAGCAAACTAATATTTTATTTTTCATTTGGGGTGTTATTCAATTTCGCCATTATGTGTTTGAAATAATGTAACGTAATTTTAAATCTAAAATCAATTAAAGACAATACTTTTTAATTCTTTTCAAGCTATGGAGACGAATTACACTGAGACTCAAAAAGTTTACTAATAATATTTATGAATCAAAATTGAAATTACTTTAATTTGGTCAAGTCAAGTCAACTCGAAATTAATCATTATCGAGATTTTAATGTACTTCTATTGAGTGTTTTCGGTGAAAATAAAAACGGTTAATTGATAAAGAAATATTTTAAAATAACACAAAAGAACGAAAACTAAATATTTCATTTACTCAGATTTTGCGTTCCCGAATTTTTAACATGATTAATTTTCTGGTGATAGATCGTGTATATTTAACTTCTTATATACTTTTCAACAAAAACAAAATAATTTAAGTCTTAAAGCCCATACAACGTTATTTTGTATACTGACAGTTAATTTGAACTTTGATTTTTTTATATTGATTAATAATTTGATATAATTTAAAATGTAACAATTAAACACTAAAAGAGTTATAACTCTTTTGGGTGTTAAAGTGGCTAGTGTTTGTTATAATTGAGTGTCAGTGGATGGATAGTGGTCTAGTTGTTTTGGTGGGCCAAGGGTGTGTACCACCCTTTGATATACAGCCTCCACATAATAAAGCCTTCTTCGATAAACGGTCCCATACACACTTCTTCTTAACGTTTCACGCATGGAATAATTGTGTTGATTTAATAAATACAACTAAATTTCTTGTAATTGTGTTGAAAATTATGAGTAAATTATTTATCTACCCCTGTTCGGTAATTGGAAGGATGGAA
This sequence comes from Agraylea sexmaculata, assembly GCA_022606485.1. Taxonomy (NCBI): domain Eukaryota; kingdom Metazoa; phylum Arthropoda; class Insecta; order Trichoptera; family Hydroptilidae; genus Agraylea; species Agraylea sexmaculata. Next base: position 100,690 of record JAGTTH010002491.1, read on the forward strand.
GAAGCGATTTGGTAGAATATCGGGGGTGTACAATCAAACACCACTGACGAACTTTTTTACGATCACTGCAATATTACTTGATGACAGATATAAGACTGATACTTAACTTTAGCCTAATTAACAGCAGCTGGGAATAACTATTAATAAAAATATATCTTGTAGTAAAGGACATAAATTGCAATCGATCAATCTGATAATCAATATTTTTATGCATCAAAGTATGATATTAAAGAAAAACTTTAAACCGTAATTTTCAAATATCTTGATAAAAACCAAATTATCAAATATTTTTTTAAATTATAAGAAGCACTTTGTTGAAATTGATATCGACAAGGATTATGCAGTGGCACAGAAATTTGAGAACTTTGGAAAATCTTGCCTCAAATATTTTAAATTTAAAATAAGATCATCAAGAAGAAAATTCAAACAATTGCTTCAAGAAACGTCTTGATGGTTCAAATTTAACCTTTATTATTTATAATTCACAAATTACTAGATTGGGGAGGTTTGATTTACTATTTATAATTATTATAAGCTTTAAATTAAAGAATTATTATAAATGAAACGACTTTACAACATCATTATTATATGTAATTATTAGTAACTTAATCAGTTAACTTTAACTTTGTATCTTTGTAAATTCGATAAATAAATTGGTATTGAGAAGTATTAAATATTAATAAAATTCATATTTCCCAAGAGACGGTTCGAGTATTTAAAATCACTACCAGTTTCTTACATTCGTGAGTAAGTGATAAGCGTACGTTTTATTTGTTTTTAAATAGGAGGAGCAAATTTGATTATTTACTAAATAACAAATTACAATCCAGTGACTTTTTTATAAAATTAACTCTAAAAATAATTTATAGAAATTTGAATAAAAAATAACGTAAGTTGTATTATATGGAATATGAATTAATATGTTGAAATGTTATATGGCAAAGGTAGTCTTGATTTGTAGATTTCTATTGAGAATGTCATCGAGTGTTATCGAGATTCAGGTGTTGTTATTATACTCGTAACATGTGCCACGTGTCGAGAAGTGCCTACTTATCTCGATACGAGTTTTTATGAGTAAGAGCAAATATAATGTGTTTTTGAGGAGATGTCGGAAGTGTCAAAGTATGTCTGTGAGTAAGGCTCGTATAAATCGCGGCGCAAGTGTCGTTAGACAATTACGAGCCAAGGCAAAGAAGAGTTTGTTATGTATATAAATGTCGGATAAGAGATAGTGCGGTGCGGCACTAGATCGATAAAGTGGGAGGAAGACTACCCCATACGACCACCATGGGGTATGCCACCCTCATGCCGACGCCCATGCCACCCCCTCGCACAGCCCCACAGAACACTATTTCAATCGGAGCTGAGGTTCGCCAGTAGTGCCGCCCGATCGGCGAATTTATATTTTTTCTCCATAGCGCTAAACTTCAAAGCTGCCATGATTTATAAGTGGACACCGCACAACCGCCACCACTTTATCCTCTCTGACCGAATTTATTTCCGCTTTTTTCACCACTGATATGCTTCGTACAGAGTTGCACTTGCCGCTTTGTACACGAAACAGAGATAAAAATTAAATCTTATTTAAGAGAGGAAACTTTTCACAAGCTCTCCAGTTGTCACCGAAGTTAAGCGGGGGTAGAATCTAATCATAACTCAACCCCACGTGTCGTCTATTGGCCTCTTTCTTGAACGCTAGAATGTCAGATTTCGGACCAATTTATTTTCAAACTATTCAAGTGAAAACAAAAAAAATACATTAATATTTGTGTTAAATATCTATATGACGTCATCTATTTATAAATAAGAATTAAATTTTTTTATTAAAATTTGTGCGGTGTGAAAAAAAATAAAAAATAAAATAAATATATATATATATATATATATATATATATATATATATATATATATATATATACTATGTATTTATATATATATATATATATATACACCGCACAAATTTTAATCAAAATTGAATTAAAATTATAAATATTATTAGCAAAATATTCATAATATTTATATTTTTAAATTCATTTTAGTTAAACAAACTCTATAAGATAAAGAATACCCTATGGGTTAACTTTAATTAGATAAATATAAAAGTATGTTTATACATATTTAACATACTTTAATTATACCTTACTTAACGCAATTGCAATAAAATGAACAAGTTTATTAATTCCGAAGAAAAAGTTTTATTGGATATTATTAATGAAGGTAAATTATATTGATTCATATGAATTCAACACCAATTCCGAGTCTCCTTTCAAAAGTTCATTTGGATTATATTTGCGAATCGCGAGCAATAACTTTGTGCAACTCGCAAAGCAAAAACAGGAAGCAAAAAAGAAATGAGAAAAACTGGAAAAAAGATTAACGTTTAGCTTCAGCTACATACTACATATATTATCGATTTGCTAGGGCCATTAGAATAATGGCTGTTCTGTATGAAGCCTCACACCACGTATGAAAAGAAGAACACGAACACGCGTTTATGACACAAGTTCAAGATCACAAAAAAAATACAAACACTATAAAAAATATATATAAACTGGCTTTATTTCGTCTCACTCATTCCCGTGAGCACTTTCCAAGATCAACTTTTAAAGTAAAATTTACCGCAGTGCAATAAATATCACGAGTCTCTTGGCCAAAATCTACGGGCCGCATTAATGTGACGAAGTGAAACTTTTCGTGACTTCTCTTCTGTATTCTTACCACTAAATTCATATTCGAAATATCGCAAATGAAGGCGATCATAATGTATTAAAGTTCTACTATGTGACCGATAAAAACCGTTCGTGGTAAATTTGGTTGCTTCTATGCTCAATATAGGAAACCACTATTACGTATCATTTAAAAAAAAATTAAGCCTACGATAATTTATATCCCAAATATGAAATTTTTTATTGTCTATTTAAATAAATTCCGTAGCAAAAATTATATACTATTTAAACTATTTAAATTTTATACATTTTCTTTTATTGACCTTTATATTTTTTATTAAATGTATAAATGTCTTGAAATAAATTGTAAACGATCAATAATATAAAGACCTTCAACGTTAGTAATTTTTAAATTGCATTTCACACATGAATCAATTCATAAATTCAATAAAATAAACTACCAGATTCTTATGTGGTTTTATAGAAATTAACATATTATTTCCACGTAATCTACAAAGTGAAAAATGACAATTGTTAATAAATAATTTAATAAAAAGCAACGTGAGCTATCAAGTCTATTCTTCTATTATATTATGTATTTTTATTATTAAGGATTTGAATAGGTTATTTACTGACGTGAATGAAAAATATTGTTTTCAATTATGTGGATAGCCTCAAAGTAATAGATATTAATAAAATATTGGAATTAACAAGCTCCCTGTTTATACTGATTATTTAAATTGTGATTCAGGCGTTAATGTCGACACCTTTATATTAGAATATAGGATTGAGATTAATGATAAGATTTATCATGTTGTACAAGCATAAACGGACGTGTCAATTAGCCGGGTGGTGTTAAGGGGTGGGTGGCTTAGAGGGTGGCAGCGAGTCATCCGTACAACATTGTTGCAATAGGGTGGAATAGTGGGTGGAATTGTTTCGAGATTTTTCCAGACTGGCGGACACAGGACACCATGCAATGCCATACCATCGGCTGCCAACTTACAGACGATTCCGGCCTTTTTTATTGGATGGCTTCAACCATGTTGGACTAGTCTGCATGTACCACCATTAACCCGCCATCATCCTCACCAACCTTACTCACTTATCTATGACTCAACTTCTACACAATTCTACTATGAATGTGGCATCGACGTAATAATGAGTCAAATTTAGAAAAAATAAGCAATGCAGGATGTGTGCCTACGTAATTAATTACATTCAATTATAAGGATTCATAATAACTACTATGGTAAAGGTAACATTATAATATGGGAAATTTTACAAAAATAAAAATTTCAAATTATACAAATAAAAATATATTGATCTTGGAAATAACATAAGCATTACAAAATATATATTTTTATACACAAAAACGTGTTAATTATCTGTCAGTGATCTTAACTATTACTAGTTACACAAGTCATCGACAGAGCGGCTCTGCGCGACTTAATAATCGCTTCAGTAATTACCTTATAATACAGAAAATCAGATTAACCATGGATCTAGACGATTAATCGGGTTTTTATTAATATTATTCTCGGCCTCTCAATCATAATAACCGATCAATTCAATTTAAAAAAATACTTGAGTGGGATTTGAACCCATGACCAGAGTATTTGTAGCCACGCGTCTTATCCCCTGAGCTATCACGCTGATAATAAATAAGTTTACTACATATAATCATTTTTTGTATATACATACATATTTAAACCAATAGATATGATTTTCATAAAAAGGTTTATGAGTGACAATTCATTTTTATTCAAATTTTATTTCGCCGGAAAAGTTAGTTTATTTCCCGTGTAGTAGTAATCGTTAAAGTTGGCTATAGCAATATCTTTATATTCTTGTTTCTTAATTTCCATCTATTATTGATTAACTAAAAAAAACACCTTGGTTTTTAATGGAAACAATATCTGGGTGATGAATTTGATACAACTTTTCAAAACATCTGTTATTATAAAATACACCAATATGAGTATATTCATAATTACATGTATGTATAATTGTAGTAATAAATAAATATATTGTAATAAGTAAATGATGAAGTTCGGTATCATTTAATTGACTTTGTAGAAAGTCATTGATTATTCACTGACATCAACATGTGTAATGGATTAACTTATCTATCAAATTTACAATTCCTTTCAAATCAAATGAAAGTGGTGAATTGTATAAAGATCTTCCTTTTCTAGTTGATGCAGACGTGATGAATTAGAAAGTAAATAATTGATTGGGTTGATCTGTGTATATAAATCCCCATGCATAATAATAATATAAGGTTGCTGACACAGCAAATATTTGAAAAACAGTCTCATTTCTATTCGATCATTCCGAGACATTTCAATCAAAGTAGAGCCTCTTATTTAATTCATGCAAATGACTATTCTTCCAGACAAAACCAGATTTGCATATTTTCCCCTTTTACAAACAATACAATATTCGGACGACCGATACTAAAAATTAATTAAGCCATTTATATCGATTTCGGATCAGGCATTCTTTTGATATTTTTTTCATTATTTCTTCTTTTCTGATTGACAGTTATTTCAAATGTAAAAAAAAACATTAAATATATTTTTTTTAAATATAAGAGGTATTAACAGTCATAGATATCAGTAAATTTATATCCGTTTAAATTCACTTGTAATCTTATTTTAGCCGAGCAGGATTTAAATCCCGATCACAGTATTTGAACCAACGTTCCCCTAAAATATTATTTTGTATTAAATGCTTTTCTGCAATATTTTACACGGGGAGTAATTGAATCTTAGTTAACCTTGAACATTTTAATATATAAAAATTGTCTTATCACACAATATATTAATTATGAACTAATGCACATTTTCTTGTGATAATTCCATGTTATACTAAAAATTAAATTTTTCATACAGTATAGTATCAATTTAATATTTGTTAAATAAAAGCCGGCATAGATATGAATTAATTATTCACCCTTCCGATATGAATTTATGTAAGAAAATATAATATTCGGGAATGAAAGAGTATAAGTTAGTAGGATGTTTGCACTAGAAATGAATGTATAACATAAATTACTAACTAAATATGTTGTAGGGAGTCACAAAATACGCGGCATATTTCCCTTTTTATCGCTTTTCTAGTATTCGTCAAAGCACTTAGTCGCCATTGTGCCCCAGGGTGACATATTATGAAAGGGTGGAAAACCCTCATGCAATCCTGACCAATCTTCTGTGAAGGTCTTCTCTAAGTATTCCAACCAAACATAAACAACACTGAATATTTTCCACAGTCACGGCTGCTTGATTTTAAAAGAAAGGATTTCATATTCATTTATAAACCTTAATGATAATGCAATATTTTAATAGCAGAAAAGAGTAAAAGCTCGTTATATATGTACGAGTATAAACATGAGTATCCATTCTGACATACATGGCAGTATTCAATATAATAGTGTGACTGGTGCGTATAGGAATAGAATAGAGATTGATAGTATTGGTGTACACGCATACGAAACGCACGCATACACTCTCATTGCACTATTATATTAAATACGACCGACAATACTATTAACCCATGTTCCGTAATAGACTTGGAAAGTTTATATAATGAATTATATTAAACTATGCTGAAAAATAGAACATTTGTAAACCAAATATATGAAAGATAAATATAAAAAATACGTAATACATACATACATAAATCTATTTAAAATTACAATTATTCTCTATTTGGAAAAGCGATAAGAGATTTATATAAAAAATAATAACAAAACGAGAAACACATGATAATAAAAGGTGGGTTTGGCAAATATTTTAATTTATTTTTACATATCGATTTGAAATACTTGAAGTTCGATTGAAGGTGTCGCGTTTGTTTAATGTTTATTTAAAAAATATGTAATAAACGCTTAATCATTTCTACTAAATAAAATTTCGATTCCATCCAAAAGCGTGAAATTTTAAAGACTGTTAAAATATAAGCAACAAATTACATTTTTACTCAATGTCGTCTTGGGCAAGTTGTTTACGCATATCCGTATCGTAAATGCACAATATTTTACTACTGGGGGATATAGTACGAAAATGAAATAAAAAAGGAGAATGTTGCAGTAAAATTAAGCTAATCATCGTCGGAAAGGTTTCTTCATGGGCGTTGACATCCATAAAGAAAATCGGCGGAGGGAATCTGTTTCTTATATTTCATGGTTTATGACATTGCTTCAAGCAGACATTAATAAGGAGAATAGGAAGAAGGACGTCTATATCCGGAAATAATATCCTTGAATTTATCGGCATAGGCGAAACATTCCGTTGCAAAATCTATCCCATTTACTGTAGCCTCTTTTGCATATAGAAGAAAACTTATTTGATTATATATATTCATATCAAATATGAATATACATTTAATACGCTTTGATAAGATTTGCTTAATAATAAGAGAAATCATGTTCTGGTGAAATTAGCCCCATTTTTTTAGTTGCAAATATTAAATTAAAAGTGCGTTTCCAAGATCATTTACGATTTTATATTAAATGTCAGGTTTTTTGGTAAAAAGCCCCCATAAAATAATTTAAAAAAATTTAATTATAATTATTTTATAATAAAAATACATCTATTAGTTAAAATTATATAAATAAATATACCTAAAAAATAAACTGATTATACTTGTTCGGGATTCCAAACCAAGTCTTTTGGATTGGGCCCAAATGCTCTAAGCCACCAAGCTAACGATTTAACTAAGATAGTAAATCAAGTTGAGAAAAATACATTACAAGTTTATTTTTCTTTCATACTAACTATTCATTTCGGATATACTAATAATTGAAGCGTTCAGAATCAAAAGCTCCAAAATCCAATATGATATTTTTTCTGATTTGATTCGAACTGGATTTTGCAGCTTTTGATTCAGATGTTTTTGTTTTATTTATTTATCATTTTATTTTTAAATTGATTTTTTTCCTCACTTTATTATGAATAAAACATCTAAGAGACTTCTTCAGAACTGGAATAACACTTCAACCTCAATAAGTTTGCTTCAGTTCAAAAACATACAACAGGACTTTGTATGTTTTTGAAATTTTTATATATAAACATAATTTAGGAATTTTATTTATATATAACATACTATTTCAAATTCCACAAAATTGCAATTTACGATGCATTATCCTCTGTATTATTTAATTTATGTTCTTCGGTATGCAATAAAATCGTTTCGGACCGTTTGAGATTGTTATTTTAATTAGAAAAATGGCGTATTGTATCCATATTTATAGTTTATATTGACTTATTTCAATAAATAAACCATGTATTCGATGATAAATGGCAAAGATCGGAAGGCAGTTCGGTTTTAGCTTAACGCCCTAGAAATAATGTGGCATGTGCAGACTTATTTATTATGTCTGGTCGTTGTTTTCCACAAACACTTAAAATATAAAGTGTTGAGAAAAAAATAAAAGTCATTTTATTGTTCTAGAACAATACTTAAAAATTCAATTATTACAGAAATTGTCAAATAAATTACATCAAATCTTCAATTCAAACAACAAATATTTGTTACAATATTCATCGCTGAAAATTTCTGAGAGATGAATTATTTACATTGAGAACATATTTTTTTCTCGAACATATTTATCATAAAACCGTATCTTTCTTTTTTATATAAAAACATTATTAAGTTTTCGATGGATAAAGAATGAATAGTTTATCATGAAAGCTCATAAAAAGATGTGTGAAAAGTGCAAATCATGAAAATACACTCATTCGTCGAAAGATTTCAGAGTATGGAAAACCTCCCTTCTCATAAGATTAATCTCAACCCCCTTAATACTTCAAACTGCTTATCGTAGAGATTTAATGATTGCTATATTCTTTTCATAAAATCTTTTTATATAATAGAATATATGTTCAAGTGAAAGTTTTTCAAGCTTATCTCCAAGTCGTAAACTTGCACGTCGTTTTTCGATTATGGTGATTTATTATTAGTGATTTTATAAAGTTTATTAAGTTTTTATCTAATTAAAAACACTATAACATACGTTTGTAACCTATGCATACATATTAACATAGTATCGTAATCAGTAAGGTTCTTTTAAATGCGCAATAAATTCAAAATAAAATATATGAAAATATTCGGTATAAAATATGTTTTCAAATAATTTAACAAGGGTGATTTTTTTTATTTTCTTTGGTATTGGAATAGAAATAATATTAAGGAGTAAATTTTAATGCATATACATATAACATTAATAATTAATTATTTATTGACATCGATAATAATATAAATAATAATCCAATGTATTTATTTATTCGGGTATTTATAAAAATTGTTCTTAGATTAACTATGAATTTATTTTAAAATTGAGTATTTAATTGAGTAGTTCAGAATAAAAACCTATCAAATACAGTTCAAATTAAATCGAGTAAAATTATAAAAACGTACATCTTCTGTGGAATTATCATTTAATAACATAAAAATGGAAGACACAATTATTGTCTTCCATGGTATAACCCAATGGTATTTTTATTAATTTTAATAAGTTTAGGTATGAACCTGAGATAATCTGTTAAAAAAATATATGTTAACTGGATTTTAGATCTTGTGTTTTAGCCCCTCGTCGGTTCGAATTGAGCATACGAGAACGATGTGTTTATTTTTTATAAGTTATTGTAAATATAATAAAAATATTAAAATACAGATCGAAAAATACCGGTAACAAAAGCAGGAACATATTATATAATAACCTAGTAATAAAATAATTAAGGTGCCGTATTGGTACTGAATAATATGCTGAAAGAAGTTATAAGTACATAATATGATATTATGATAGTTGAAAGACATGTGCTCAAATATAATGGCAATGTGTGAAAGTATTGAGTGCATTCATCGAATAATATAAAAGGTGTAGAGGATCTAATAGCAACATTACCACAAACAAACTCTACAATAAAGTTTACACGTGTCTAACAGTTGCATTCTTCTACTGGAGTTAACCCTTTACATCTAAAATACTATTACATATAATAAACCGTAAAACAGGCATTAAAAGCTTTCATTGCTGACTTGCTTCACGAATACAAATATTTTTACATGGGGTCGTTTCATAAACTCACGTTGAATGTGCAATAACATTTTTAATACCAACTCCGTACATACAATCAAAACCTATCTTTTCGAAATTTATTTCACTCTAAAACAATATTGGATCTATGGTCTCTTTTCATCTTGAGCATTGTTAAGTGTAATTAGGGAAATTTATGGCTAGATGTAAAATATTATTAAATAGATAAGATCTCTAATCCACCCCTTATCTATTTAAATACAATTGTATTGGAAATATATCAGTTTTATAATTAACAGTCGTACAATATATTTTTTAATATAAACCTTTAATCATGAGTTATGTATTAGCAAATTTTTAACTACAAATAATTTGGGGATATATTAAAAATTACCGACCTTCTAGGAGATTACTCATTAGTTATCGTTCACTTTGTATAAAAAAATATGCTCGTTATAAAGAAAAAAATTTAAAACTATCATTTAGAAATCTCGATTGTTTTACATCAATGCATTAATAAAAACTTAAAAAAAACTGACACATACATTAATAAAAACTGTTTACATGATACTTTTAACTGATTTCGATTAATAGTTGATTGACTTAATTGAAATGTAAATGAATATAATTAAATATTAGTATGATTGATAACCAATCTCTAAAGTTCTGGAACAATATTGTATTTCTCAATGTCCAGAAGATAATTGAATGAACGAACAAACTTTTCAAACAAAAAATGAAACTGCCATTACAGAACAACTTGATGATTGGTTTAAGACAAATCATTAAAATACTAATACAGTTCATAAATATAATAATATCGTTAAATACTTGATTATCATCTCAATAAAAGAAAACACCAAATAGAATGATAAAGAAACCAAAAGATCAATAAATAAAACTTGATGAATAATAAAAAGCAATAGCGTCTAGACTCAAAATAATGATTCCTTCATATTCCATATCTAATTATACAGATTAAATTTTTAAAAACAAAAAATGGAATACAAAACTTTTTGATTTTGATCTGTGTGCATTGACTTGTGAATATAGATATCTAATTATTATTTTTAATTTAAGATTAAAATAGCAAAAACCTTGTCAAAAAATGTCACTAAACGTCACCAATTTTAAATGTAAAAAATAAACATTAAAACATCAAATAAAGTGAGTTTATTTTAATAAAAACAAGGTATGGGTCCATCTATAAAATATGTATCTATCTATATAAAACAATGATACCAATATTTCAGTATAAGAAATGATTTGTGTTTTTAAATTTGCCTTCTCTCAGTAATTTTATAGTATATTGTTCTAGAAACTATACAATCTCATTGATATTCAGTCACATAAATTCATGATAAATGTTTAAAAAATTGTACAGGAAAAACTGAGGAAATTATTTTATTTTATGAGATTGCCACACACTTCATTCACATGATGATTTAATAAGAGGAGATATTAATTAATATCTCCTCCTCTAGTATAAATGTATGCATTAAATTATCTTATTTAATTTAATTACGTAAATTAACACTACGCCACTGGTAAATCTGGGAAACTATCAATCACCTTTATTTATTTATATATTGTAATAATGAAGACTTAATATTATAAGAAAGAAAGAGTAAACTAGCTATATCTAGCTATAGCTAAAATTTGTGAATTGGCGATTAAATGGTACATTTACTATTTTGTTTTTCAATTCTGGAAAAAAACACTTATTATTAAAGGAACATTAAAATAAGTAGATAGTCTCGCTTTTTTTTGTAAATAGTATCAGTTGTTCGGGGTTCAAATCAAAGACCTGATCCGATCAAAGGACCTTCGAATTTATATATATATATATATATATATATATATATATATATATATATATATATATATATATATATATATATATATATATATATATATATATATATATATATATATATAAAGATTCTAATTATTAAATAGGTGCACTTTGGGATATATACATTAAAATAGTTATGATGAGAGTGAACTGCATGGCAGGTTCACACGATAGCATATTGGCGTGTGACTGGGCCTACATTTCCTGTGCTTGGCCAGAAACAATTAAACAACAAACCAACATAAAGTATGGGATGGAAAACTCGAGAGATGTTATGGAGTATTTGTACGAGACATCGGATAGCCAAGTGCAGCAGTACTTCCTGTGCATTGGCGCCCCACAGCGTCACTCACATCTTTATGGCTACTATCCCATACCATAATACTGCCACCACTACCACCATGGTAAAAAATAAAGCATCGGACGCCAGAAGGACCCCGTGCTGTGTCGCAATTAAAATAAGACAAATTTATAGGCCGCACAACCCTCACATGCGCGACACCCCTAACATATTGCCAACTGCCTTCTTAAACTGCCACTATTGTGTTATCTCCTTAAAATTTAAGCATATCGCTATATTACATTTATTCAATCATTAAACAGCGTAATAGCCCAGGGGATAAGACGCGTGGCTACAAATACTGTGATCGTGGGTTCAAATCCCGCTCAAGAAAAATAAAGTTAAATTGATTCGATCGGTTATTATGACTGGGAGATCAGGAATAATTTTAATGAAATCGCGATCGATCGTCTTGATCCAGGTTTATTCTGATTTCCTAGATTGTAAAGTAAGTGACCTGTGTAACTAGTAATAGTTAAGATCACCGACATAAAATTAACACGTTGTTGTGTATAAAAAAAATATCTCAAAAATATCCGCTCACAATAAGCTCCTTGGGGCGTAATATAAAATAAATAAATATATTTTAATTGTTCTGTGACACCTAATCAAATAATATAATATAATTACATTCAACCGACGTTATATAAATTCCACCCTTAACTCACCCTAAAATTAAGCGTTATATTTTAAAATATTCTTGATTTGAATAGGATATTAAATTATTTTTAAGAAAATACCAATAGAAATACAATATTATTCCTGAAGCTTTTCTCTAATAGCTATTTACATACATCGTAGATATGGATTAGAATCCTAACAACACCACCGTTATTAGAAGGCCAGACCAGTGGAAGATAAATATCAAGATGTCGGACCATGCAGATGAGTTTGACAGAGGCAACACTAATTGTATCACTCAGAATCATCAGTTGGTCAACCATCTGATATTTATACATCCAGTCATCTGGCATTCTTATCGGTGGTAATGATCCCTCTGGAAAAAAAAGATTAACTATTGTGCATGAACAATAATTTTAAAAGTGTAGTGGTTAAACATTTCACAAACAATTTTATGTCAAAATAAATAAAAATCCCATGTTTTATGTATAGAAACATTAAATATATGCTATTGAAAATTCTCGAATTTTATTTTGTTTGTATAAATGTCATCGTCTGTACATGTTCATTGAATCAAATTAAAGTATTAACGCTTAAAAAGCTATATAGACATTGAATTGCTCAAATAGAAATTATAGAAGGAATGCACGCTAGCAATGGTTCTAATATAATATAAAATATAAATAGGCAAGTAGGAAGTTAAGCGTTGCAACAATTTGGTCAAAGCATCATCTATTCCCATTTCTGCGAGAATCCAGTGTCTCCAAGAGCCATTCGGCCGCCTGATGCAGCCCCTGGCAGCTGTCCAGGACCCAGCGCCCCCACACCCTTGCCACCCCCTGGAGCCCCATCGTCGCTGCCACCCTCGCCGCCCGCCACCTCGAGCAGTGCGTGGCTCTTTTTTATTTTCCAAAGACCACCCCAGCCCCGTTCTCGTATCATCGCCGCAACACTGACAGTCTAAAGTTGCCTCCGCCCCGCTACACTAATTTCCAACTTATGCGTTAAACTGCAAATAAAAACCAACCAAACGTATGGATGGAAAATCAACGAATAAAACTAACCTTCAGTATTGATACATATGTATGCTAACATGGCGCCGGTTTACTTTTTAATGCAATACACATGTGTATACTAAACAATAAATTACACCAAAGATAATAATGTGTAGAATTCCTATATCATCATTTAATTAATAATATCAAAAATTATATATAAAACTTATAAATTACGTGGTTGATGATGTTCTATTTATTCGAGAATTTAAAATGCAGTAGTATGAAACCATAATTATATGTCATCTTATGCGATTGTAAAAATGCATTAAAGAGAATACAAATACGTTGGGATTTCAGCAACGTTTACGAGAAGACGGCCTTGTTTTTTGAAATATATTAATTTTCCTAACGCGTCGCCTCTGCCAAAAAAGAAAACAGATGATGTTATAATTTAATATTTTTGAGAAAAATCCTTCAGGCGTGCAAAAATTTTATTGCGGCTATGAAATGATCGAATACGGGGTTATAAAAATATTGAATGAGTAGATCTTTTGAATTATCAAGATATCGTAAAGTAAGAAATTTACTGCCGGCGAACGAAAGTTTTTTACGGTGGTGAAGTTGTGAGTGGTCGGAAAAGCACGTGGGGTATCGTGTGGGCAATGAGTCACACAGGTACACTGTAAACACAATGATTATTATGTATTTAAATTGGTCGTGGTGGATATGTGTCGCGCCGGCATATAAAAGAGAGCGGACGGCACGTTTATAATAATTAACGAATGCGAATTTCAATTGGCCATCGGGGAGGAGGTCAACAAACTGTTGTGTAACTGGGCAACGGTTTTTTATTTGAAAATTTGAAGATTGCGGGGTGTACTCACCGGGTTGTGTGTGTGTAATATTCCAAAGTTGGGGGCGCACAAGCGGAGGTTTCGCGCGGATCTAAGTGGAGGGTGAAGGGTGGGCCGCTGTTGTTGGGGGCGGCGTCCCGGTCCTGCTTCTCTCCTTGCCTGTGAGGATATTGTGATGACTTGCTAGTGATAGTAGCAGTGCGAGGATCACACGACAGACGTCTGACATTAACGAGGGCATGTCAGCCACTGAGGCACATAGCCGGCTTACAGTATCATATTAAATATATATCTGTATAATATGAGCAGTGCTGCTGAGGCGTCGCGACGCAGAACTAGCGCCGCTTACGGCTTTTCCTATGAGCTTTTGCCCGGCGACACAATACTTCCATATACATACATACAATACATTTCTTTTATATTTTATCATCCCTCTCAAAACAACGCCATCCGACGAATACCCAGTGATACATATTACTAAAAAAAAATCCCACGCTAATTTTCAATTTATACAATAATTTGGATGCATATTTAATACAATGTCTACAATGATTATTTTCCTTATTTTTAAACTTTACCAATAATTATTGGGCACACAACATAAAAGTTAAAAAACCACCAACAGCCTGTTATTTATAATATGTACTTTAAATAATTAGAATAATATGAACTACTCAATAACCCAGCAATTTTAATTTATCAATTTCCATCACACATTTGTGAATTTTGAAAGAAAATTCTTCAAAACTTCTAGTAACGTAGAAGAAAAGTTGTATCGTATTCTTGGCAAACGTTTTAAAATACCAAAAAGTTTCTATGGAACACCAACAGATGGCTGGAATATTTTTAATAAATAATAAAATAATATAGTATTTTTGTAAGGAAAAATCTATAGGACATATACAAATCTTAGATTTTATTTTAATTAATTTAATTGCTTATATTTGTCGTATAAAGTCATATAATATAAATATATCGTACATGCAATTTATTTATACTTAATGTAATGTGAAAAAAACAATCGATTTTTACAACACGTCCTTTGTATTATTTTATTGTTTTTTTTATATAACTTCTGTATAATCATACTTACTTATATAACGTAGCATATGCAATTTATTATCCATTTAATGTATTAAATAGATTGATTTTTCATGGGGTAATGACAAAAGAAACATCATAAATTTATTTTCGTGAAAAATTTATTACGCTTATCTTAATGCAAATATGTATAATGAAGTATTTATAAAATAAATAAATATGTTACAAATGTATGTAGTAATAATAGTTTACATTCTTGCGATTCAAAAACGATGTAAAATAGACAATATTAATATAATCATATAAATATAATATACAAAAAGCAACACACACGAAGAATGATAAAAAAGACGAAATAAACTTACACAAGATTACAAAACAAAAATAAAACTTCGAAACGTGATTTTTTCCCTATATTTTTACATCGATTGTGTTTGATTTGATGGCGGGTGATATTTTATTTGTGATTTGAAAATTTCTATATGTTTATGTAATATTTGCACCACGTTTCGATTTTGAAGAATGTTCAATATAGAGAAATTCCACTGATAGTGCAAAAATATTTTACCATAAATATTTAATAAAATATGTTATTGAATTGCAAGTTAAATGCGTTTTTACAGCCATTCTTAAATATTATCAGTTTCCCTTGCAAATTCAAGAGACTTTTTTAATGTGCCGTTTGAAAAATATATCTTTATGTAGAAAATTCACAGTCAGGAACGTTTACAAGGATATAATATATTTTTATTGGTTTAGGCACTCGATTTAACGGTATAAAATATAAAATGTGTATAATTTTCTCTGTATCAATTCTAAGTTATTATAGTTTCAGTGAAACATCTCATATTTAACGCATGGAAATATATCAATAAATCTGCACTCTATACATTTATATACAATTGCATTAAAAATATTTAAATACTATTATTTATAATAATTACAATCATCTATAATATTTATATATAAGATTCTTTTTATATCTCTAAGCAAAGTGTATTTTTTTGTATTGTAACAACTGTAAACGCAAATTTTTTATACAATACATGTATAAAAATACAATTTTTGTAAAAATTTACGGTAAAGTGGGTACAATTCAAAAAGTATAAAGCTAAAAT
The DNA here is from genome assembly GCA_022606485.1 of Agraylea sexmaculata. Classification (NCBI taxonomy): domain Eukaryota; kingdom Metazoa; phylum Arthropoda; class Insecta; order Trichoptera; family Hydroptilidae; genus Agraylea; species Agraylea sexmaculata. The sequence continues at coordinate 117,225 of JAGTTH010002491.1, forward strand.
TAAGAATATTAAATTAACTTTACAGTACACAAAAAGCACTCGAGATAAAGATTGAAATTGCGCTTTTTAGAAATAACGAGTGTTCTTAACACTTTTTAAATGGAATTCTTAGAAACAGGAACAGTTCAATTGTTGGTTGTGATCAAACACAATAACAGTTAAATTTGGTATTGATTATTGATTAACTTCTGTCTTCTCACGTCAGTATCACGAATACAATAAACGACTGGTCCATTTTGACGACATTGTACATTGTGTGATATCTCACAACAACATCACTTACATTCGAGTAAATCCGTTTCTCCGTAGAAAACGAAAACAACTAGTTCAATAAATTACTCTTAATTATTATAGCGGGTATAAAAATCACAGGTTTGACGAAAGGGAGACCAGCTTTCAGTCTTGGTGAAGACCAACCATAGTCCTGGCATTGTTTTGGCTCATCAAGTTCTTCAGGGTAGCAACTTCTGTTGCGAGACGAGCCAATTCCGCCTTAAGGTGAGCATCTTCTTCCGGCTCTTGATTGTTATGGGATTGTTGACTCATCACGGGTCTACTTTGGTATTCGTGTCCCATAGATATTCCGGAATCCCTTTCATCACTAGATCCTTCCCCGTCCCAGGGTGGAGACGCTCTGAGACCAGGTTCTTGCTTTATGTGTTGTAGTGACAGTAAAGCACCGGCCACATCGCGATCTCCTAAGTGAGATTTATGTCTGAGCTTTAATGGCAAGCTGTTGTTGGGCTCGTTTTGTCCATAAGGTCCACCTTCGCACTGTTCATCGCCAGATCCCGAAAGACTGGATACTTCATATGGACTCGGTGCTCTTCTGGATCGTGATAGATTCAATACTGAACCCGCGCTGGCTTCAAAATGTCCCCTGTAAGCCGGATACTCACAAGGCTCTGGATAAGGTGTTTGCATGGGACTCCTGTGTGGAGGCGGTGGAGACGGATGAGAAGGAGGAGCAGCATGATGTGCCGGGGGAGCTGGTACTGTTGAAGGTGGAGTTGGGGGGAACAGTGATGGTGGAGGTCCTCCATTTGATAATTTAGAGCGTTTGGTAACACAAAGTACTTGATCACATGTTGGCAGAGTGGCCATGACTTGTTCAATACTGACGAGAGCTTCACCGCAGATTCCATATTTTTCTTTGATTGCATCTAACTGCGCTTTTAGGACATGATTCTCTTTGGATAATTCTACAACTCGTTGCTCCAACACCATATCATTGAAGCGCCTCTTTTCCCTGGAACGCTTAGCGGCTTCGTTGTTTCGCCTTCTGCGATCCCAATACCCATCGTCTTTCTTGTTGTCAGGGATGAATTCGCGTTGTTTTCTTTGGGAGAAGAAATCTTTCCTCTTGAACTCGAATCCGGGTGGGAAACTATTTTCAGAGTTGTGAGAATCCGTGCTGAGAGGACCCATGGTGACCAGGACGTCTCTTCGGGGTGGGCTGTTATGCCGAGGACTAGGGCTTCGGTACAAGTACAGCTGGGGCGGCGGAGGGGGCGGCACCTGCTGGATGGAGGGCTGCTGCAATTGCTGCAATTGTTGTTGTTGACTCAGGATGAATTCAGCTACCATGGTCTGGCCTCGCCTCACGAGGCGCAACGGTTTCTTTGACTGTGAACAAGAAGAAGAAATATTGTTAGAAACGGTTCATGAAAATATCGGTAAGCGGTGTTTATAATACACAATTAGCGAATAGATGTTACGTTATGTGTTAATTTTGCGTGTGTGTGTGTGTACGACTTTGGTCCAGATGTGTTACATTATTTAACTGTAAACTCTCTTCACCGTCTTGGTCCACATTCTCATAGCTATTTAACGGTTTGTCGTCACATTAAAATACTTTCTCCGGCGGCACACATAAATCCGATCGCAGTCGCTTAACGGTATATATTATGTGCGCAAATCGACCGCGAACATGAACAAGATGAAGTCAGAGAGAGAGAGAGAAAGACAGCCAGCGTGAAAAGTTTAACTCTGAACTTGACGTAACCTAACTGTTATATAAACAGTCAAGGCATATCGGAATAGATATTCGAATAGAAGAATCGAGTGGTATGAAAACGTGAATACAAACTTACATAAAGTGTCACGTTCAAAATGTATACAGGTGATTGAGCTGCGAGTTTAACTCACGTGTTCTTATGCTAAGATGACTACAATACTCATGTACCACATTTATATTTTATTTAAAAATACCCAAGATACGAGTAAGTTGTACACGAAGAGAGTTCGTCGAACTTGCATATTAAAATTATCATTATAAATATTGTGCAACATGTAAACAGTGATATCAAAACTACATCATTTATAAAGCGCTGCGCTACTTAACGAACGATGGTGATGATTCTTACACATGTTATCAGTGCTAATCATATATTTATTGAAGACATAATTGAATGAGTGCAATAGCTCGTACTCACGCGGCAATAAACGTGTCGCTACCCTCTAATAACGTATCATTCGCTAAATTATGTATTTGGTTTTATGTACGTAAAAGTTGAGAGTCGCCCGGTCGTTTATGGTTTATCGGGACATGTGGAGATAAGGATGTCACTCGTGTCTATAATTATGTAATTATTACGAAATGTGTGAGTTGTTTTTTTGTTCGATTCCACGAGACTGAAACAACTACGTGACGATTGGTTATCTTCATCAACGTGACCGCTGACGTAATTAGTATCAATAACACAATAATGACATGTATAAAGGGTGACAATGCCAAAATAATAGCCGTGACTGAGGCGGTAATTTACCGTAAGAGCATGAAAAGTGTGCCATCTCGTTGTGTGTGTATGAAATGTGGGTTAGTTTGGGACCGTTGCGGTGGCTCAACTGTGCCTTGACTAGCGGTAAACCCGGAGGCGTGGGCTCGTTTTCCGTTACTCTTTATGTAATACATTTCAGATCATACCATATTTACGATACGTTCAATCAGTGCCAATTTGCAATATCATTGCAAGTTCAACGATTCTAGGACAAAGGATACGAATAGTGTCAGTATTGTGATTTTCAATTCATAGAATATATGTTGGCGTATGAATAATGTTTTATGAAATCGTCTGAAAAAAATAATTAAATCCCCTTTTCCATCATAATACTCTCGAAATATTCTGATGTATTGCGGATGCTTGTTCGTAATATTTTAAAATAATTTTACCCCCACTATAGTGTTACTAAACACCGCATACATACATAGTAGATATTGTTTCCAACTAATCGTCAATTTATGTAATATAAGTTTATTTTAGAGAACTGTGTGTGATCGAACAACGTGATCGGAGACAAGAATTATGTAAGTTCACATGTGTCCTCAACGAACAACGTGATTCCTTAACATTCAATAACATTGAACATTCTGACATGAAAAAAAATAAATCTTCCATCCAAATCGTATTAATATAATCATTTACTCACGTGTAGATATTGTAAATACACCAATAATCGATAGCTTATGGAATATATTACACAATTGTGCGATACATTTCAAGGTTTTTGTTGCGTAATATTCTAAATAGGAAATAAAATATACATCTAGGAAAACAACAATACATAATGCACGACGAATACATAAATAAATCGAATGCTAAGTAGAAAAAAAAAACACTCAACCTTGCTGCATAAAATATTCGGACAACTTGACCGTCAAAATACCACAACAAAATATACTATTTAATAAACATTACATAATCTCTTGTTTTGTTATTGCAACAAGTGGGAATAATGCGATAAGTTTGTACTTCTCGCGGTCACTTTGTCATACATTAACTTTGTTTACGATTAAAACGTGAGTGAGTGAATACACGTGAAGTAGTCACAACCTTGTCCTCTGGCTTATATGTTTTCAATGACTATGATTTTTCAATCCATTTTAATCATTTTACTGCGCGTTAATACTTATGTTATAAATAAATCCGAATCGCCTTCCCTGATCCGGATGAATGTGGTTTTCGCTACAATTGGTGGTTACTTCACAAATAACCGATAACATTCTTTAACAAATTGTCCCTTAAAATAGATTAATCTTTATATTTTTAAGCCAATAAACGTGCTACAAATTGCTCGTATTCTCAAGTGTGTGTCTGACATACAAAGTACAATACAAGTAGTAGGCACGTGTTGTCCATTTATAAAGAATACAAGGTGCATGCCGTAGGTCAGGTTTATCAAGCTCATCCATAATACTTTACTGACACAATTTGACTCCTCGTTACACTTTTTATTGGGAAGAAAATCACAAATAGGAAATTTCAAACCGTGGGTATAACCGCATTGACCAAATGCACACATTGACACGTGCCATTCGCAATAACGTTTGATAAAAATGTTAAACACCTACATATAGAATAGAATAGGAAAATTGCAGTATTTTGCTCACGAACATTATAAATAGGTGAGCTCACGTGTGGGGAAACTGTGCAACGTGCCGCATGATGCAACAAAATTAATTGTGCGCAAAACATTTTATTTACCCAACTACTTTTAACACATCGATTAAACTTTATTCTATTTTCCTCCGCAAAGGTCGAATTTGCAATTTGCATAACTCGGCCATTTGTTGAAACAGTTGCGTCAATATAATTTGCTTATTTTCAGTGGTTTAATTGATACATAGATAAAATTAAGAGGAGTAAGGTCAGGATCTATGATTTGTTGGCCCCGCTCCAGAAACGTGCTGGCGCTATATGATTTTGCGCACTGTATCAACAATAAATGCGCAAATCAAATTAATAAGGAAACGATGATTAGGACCTCCACCACTGGCCATGACAATACCAAAGAGGCTTCATAATACATAAATAAAGCCTTACGCAATGAGTTGTGGTGACGCGATCACTTCCTAGTTCTCGCCACGACCGAGACACATTCGTTCAATGCCAAAGCAAAACGGTGTCAAGACTCTTGTCCGTTTTTTTTATTTCTCATATTCGATTGATTATTTTCAATATTATTCGCATGAGTACAGCTTCGATAAGCCGCGATAACATGTAACGTAATTGTGGATAATGTCGTGTAATCTTCCTGATTTTATAATATAACGCGTGATAGGATAAACATCACGTGTTGTACTCGTAGGCGGGTCTATTATTGTTGATGTTTTTAGATGAAGGTTTAATTAAAATAGTGACGGATCATGAACCGTTCACCTACATTTCGCTAACGGTTAGTGTGTCAGGCGAGCACTGAACCGAGTGCATCTCCGCACCAAACAGGATTCGATCACGGAACTTCAACAATCCCCACCCTCGTGTAATACAACACTACCGATACGAAAGCCTACTTATTCTCTATGATATCTGCGCAAGAAGAGTGTCGGCGTATAATTTGAATATGGCCATAATGAGTACGGTGTTGTAATATCTTAAAATATTGTGATAGACGACGAATGCAACTAAAGCTAAGGCTTCAACTAATACTGATGCAACGAAAGCGGTGTCGGTTGCGAGATCATATTCTATTACAAAACTAACAGGCTGTGCACCTATTGGCTAATATTATCACCATACCAATCATAATCATCATCATCCTCTGTACAGTCTTCGTTTAAAGGCTACAAATAACATAAAACGTGAACGTTCATCGAGCTTAATATCATCTTTGTCAACAATGCACTGTCGCAATGACGACCCAATTTCGATTGTGATATTTGAATCTATGTTGTTAGTCTATTGAATGCATTGTTTCCATTTTTGCTGTAAATGGTATATGCCATAGGTTCACCTCGATAAATTGTATGTTAATTATACATCCCGAGTTGATGTTCCAACTGTAATATGAATAATCATCGTATTAATGTGAAAACGATGAAGATTCACGGTTACACAATGGCTCGTAATAAAGAATGAGTACTGCGGTAACGTTCACAACGGTACCATCGCTCTTAACCCACTTTTGGTCTCGTCTATAAGCAGTTTGTTCTTCTTATTGACAAAGTCTGCATCTACATATATTTTTCTATTTTGAAGAGTGTTGCATAATGTTCATCTCCCTATAACACTTATCTTCTTCCGACTATATCCCGCGACACCGAATATGGTTGCTCAATCTTCTCCTGTGATGTAACAGCCGTCTCCTATATTTTTAGTCCGTGTTCATCGTCCACGCGGAACGAATTGGTCATTTTGAAATACACGCATTGTGAACCTTCTTCGCATTAAGTGTTGCGAATAAAAACTGACTAATTACAGCATCATCGTGTGCGAAATCGTATGCAATAGCATACATGACGGAATCAGCAATAATAGGAAATTGGCAAGACAGTTGTGTGGGCAACTCCCGTTTTTCAGTCATGGTATAATAATTCACTACTATTTGTTAATATTAAATAAGCCTGGAGGAGGGGAGCTTGTCCAATGTTAAGTCACCGAATTGCACATCTAGGTTTCGTTACAACATCCACCTCTGCTGCTTTATTATTTACTAATTCTGTAATATTAATGTCGGCAATCGCAAGCAGAAGCCTCGTGACCTAGATGATTAATACAAAAATTTATATATGTATATTTTTCTAATTAACTTTGGTGTGATACTAAAATGCCGCCTTGTGGCCCAGTGGTTAGTGTAACGGATTTGTGAGTGAAGACTCCCGGGTTCGATTCACGGCACCGGAGTCACTTGGTAGATCTAGCTTAGCAAACTAGATCTTAAGTACTCATTGCTGTGTGGTGGCCTGGGAAACCATCTCTACTATATTCTCCCGTAAAGGCCAAGGTGGCCTGGCCAACCCCTTATAAAGGGACTCCCGTCAATAGGGAAGGCGTCACGATACTTATACTCATTACTAAAATGGAAGTAAAGCGTTGTGCATCTGATTGTGGATGCTGGTATATTAGAGAAATATTTGTTGTCGGCGTGTCTTCTGCTCCACATTACAAAATTGCAGTCACAGCCATTCTCCGACTCTAGACCATGGAAAGGCCATGGTGCGGCGTGATGAACGAATTATGCCGAAATCGAGCAGCGGCAATTTCTAGCCGAGCGGCATCTCAATTATTGCATAGCTGCATGACAAAGTTGGCCATCTCATCAGCGCTTTATTAGAGTATTTTCACACACAATAATACCGTATATTGACGGGACAAAGAGCGAGTGCAATGTGTCAGTCAGTCAGTGGTAGTTCTATAACTGTGTCACATTATTATGTTAATACAGCATGTCGCAATTCCGCGTGCCGCCAACTAGTTGCGTCATAAGTATTGCCGTTGTAGCCACCAGGTCGTTACCATCTGCCAGATGCGCGTAACCCTAAATTTCATTACAATCTTACACCTCATTCTGGAATATGGGTAGTTCAATTATTATTTTTTCATTTTAAAAAAGTGCGAGTCTTACTACACATGACACAGTTTGTTTATGCTGAGAAAATATTATTGCAATATATATATTTTTTTTTTAAATAATCGTAGGTTCGTTGGCCAAAGGTTGTGTGGTGTATGGGTGCATTGCTTGCTAACTGTGTGTAATATGAATGTAACGTTCAACAGCGGCAAGTTTTTCGTGATTTCCACACTGCCGCTGGGAATAGTTTGTGAACTTGAAGGCCAACCACTCGCAAGCTGGTCTACCAACTCGAATTTCTTCGATTATGGATTACCTAAGAGACCGTAATCGGATGCAAGACTCTATTACAAACCAACCAAGTTGCTTGGGCCTAACAAACCCTTGCAACACACCAAACGCCTTACAAATAACACCAACTAATTGCTTCAGAACAACATATTCACATTTCGACAGATGAATATAATATCTTAAATCCATGCTGAAATTACATTATAAAATATTAACCCAATAAACACCCCTTTGCTTGTTTAGATATTTCCAAATCGATAGGCAGGAAAAACAATTTGAATAGACAATTCGTGCAAAATATTTATATCTCAGTTCGTTGGCATATTTAAATAACAATAGGCAAAGTTTTTCTCATTCTCTTCGAGTGTCTATTACAATTTACTCGGTATGTGCAAAAAGCCGTTAGTTTTTAAAATGAAAACACTCGCGTGTTAAATAATAACTATAAGAAGGCGCACCACTGTGCGTGAGTTTATATATTTGAGCAAAAAGTTTTACACAGCGTTAAGAAAGAATAAGAATTGGCTCTGAATTTGTGTGAACAGGGCAATAATAATAGTTAGCTGCTTGTTTCACGGCAATACTCTTATGAAATATTGTACAATAGACACCGGCATTATTTCGGAATACAGACGTTTGCAACACTCGGTGCCTGCGATTGAATATCCGAGATATCAATCTGTTACCAATAATAAATTAAACAGTTAAATTAATCCTATGGCGAATGACGCATGGAAGATCCACAAACGGTATGGTAATTTTGAGATGACGTAATCGATAACGTCACGTAATGAACGGTTTTAACGGGAACTTTGTGTTTCGACTGTATGGAGGCTGTATTTATATATATAATATGTAGTTTAACCGTTGTAACAGGCTCCAGGCTATTGTGTGACCTGCAGTGACACCGCCACATATAGTTTAACTCTTTTTATGTGACCACTGACAACCGCTACCTGGCATTATCTGTACATGTTAATGATTTAACTAAAACAACACGTACTGTATCGACGGAAAGATGCGGTTTAAAAAGAAGTGTCAGTGTTATGTGGCTCATTGTGTCCGCTCCACTTAATCCGGTTCAAGTGTAGACATGAAGGTGTGTGTTAAAGTAGAGTCGGCTTCACACGGCCTGGCGCACTCCACATTGCAACTTCATTTTCTAGGTTAAGTTAACTAACCGAGTAGTGTTACGCTAAAACCGGGTTGTGCAACCGGCTCACAACCCAACACCGGTAGGTACGTTGCACCGTAGTTGCTATACAACACTACAGGACGGCATAGTTTCGAAACCCCCATGCCGCGACACCATCGTATTTTGAAACCGATCCGGGTATCGTATTAATATTTTTGTTATAGGAGTTTGAACCGCCCACGCGGCTGTCAATTGCCAAACGACCGGCGAAGTGCAATACCGATTCTCGCCCTTTCAAATTCATAATGTACAAATCGAAAGGTTAGAGATGTTTGGATGCTCATTTAAATTTATCAGGATGTTGCGTAATCCACAACCAGCGTGGTGATGCAATAGATACCGTGTTACTCATTCATTGTGTTACCCATCTTCTAACTGATATTGAAGCAATGGCGCAACACATTTAACACGTTCTCAGCGGTAAAAATATGAATGTATTTATAAAAAGTTTAGATTGTTTCGAAACGATACCGCACTGCGCAACTAGAACTATTGCACCGGTATAGAACATATCTCTAGTTGCGTGCGCCCTTTTGACAGCAATTTTCCGCTTTATCTAAAATCATCATTTTTTGCTTCGAGATACGAGTATAATTCGAGATACGAGCAATCGGCTAAAGAAATCCATCCATCTGGAACATTTAGCTTAGGCGAGGAAGGAGGCAAAGACCAGTGAAGAGAAAAGCACCGACGAAAATAACACTTTATAAATCTAATTTATTTCAATATATTCTCGTTTTGGTTTTGTACAATAAATATTGTGGTACGTTTAAAAAACCATTTTGTTTGCTAGGACTTTTTGGAGGGCTGGAACGGATTAATTGGCTGAAAATTTGATTCGAGTTCGAACTCGTATGTCGAGATTATCACTGTATTAGTATGTAATAAAGATACAAGTTTCATGATTATTTTGTTGCAGATTTGGAATAAGAGTTTATTTTATACAAATGTGAATAGGTAAATAATATGAATATTTTTTATAATGAATAAGATACGGTTTTAAATGGGAACAGAGTCCGCGAGGCAGCAAAACGCGGAGTTATCTCGAGACAAGAGTTCCGTTATATCGCAGTAGGCCAGTGGGTTCCTCTGATGCAATATGGAGGCCATCAGCCATCGGCCTTACTACACATTATACAGCCTTTACCATACATAATGCAACAGGCCACAAATATAACAAACATATTAGTGTATCCAAGGCAAGGTCCTGCCGACGAGGTCGACCGCCATCTCCGGAACAAACATACAGGAAATCATTACAGACTGTCGTGTATATTTTTTTCGCGCCTCATTTCGTTCTTATGCAACACGCTGACTATTTTATCGACTATTTACCGGCCTTGACTTTTTCCAATACAAAATACTGATGATGTAAGACGACAGGCGACATTTGTTAAATTTTATTTATATATTTTTTTTTCGAATATACGTGACGCTAATGAACGCGTATATACGCGTCGGCCCTCCAATTCGTTATCAAAGGGAATTATTATTTGATTGCACAAGAGTGTTGACCGAGTGTATCTATTGTACTAATCCAGGCCGAACTGTTGCGCAACATTTCCTCGCCATCACCCAATTCATAAACAAGACAAAGATTACATACCGTACACTTAAATCATTTGATTTATAAATTTAAATCCCAATAATAAGAAAGGATCTTAATTTCATAAAACAAACTACTAAGCAGTTGAATAAGTACTTTACTTTGAATTAAAGAAGCGTTAAAAAAGCTCGTGCACTGATTACGATTCATTTATGGATCGATTTCACAGTCAAATAGATCCTCACGTGTTATCTCAATGTGAGACTTCTAACTGGGTTGAAAACGATTCTGTGTCGATTATTGTGCAACGTTCACAATCTAATTTTTTCTTATATAAAAACGGCATTTTAGTATAAAAATATAAAAAAACACAGTGCAGTGGCCAGCGTCGCGACGCCACTTCTAGAATTATTACGTCATTGGACAGAGGCCAATAAGACCACTAACAATAATAATTATGAATCCATACAATCATAAACACGCAAAAAGCATATATTCGCAAAAATTCTAAAAATAGAAATATGTTCGAAAGAAAAATACCACTTGTACGGAATTCGATGCGTTGTTTTCAAACGACTTTGTCATTTATTTAACTATTACGAGACTCGAATGGAATTTCATTTCTTATCACAAGTCAACTTGTCATTTATGACATGGGGGATAAATCTGTGGAATGTTGGTGGAAAACACCTAGATATTTGCTCATCGTATATTTATCAGGAGTGAGTAATTTAACATAAAGTTATTAAATTCATTGATTAGTCGGCAGTTAAATTGTTCATAATCGATATATTGAGTTGTGGGTAGTGTAGTTTCGGAAGTAAATGTGACTCATCATTCATTCGCATGACTAACAAATAATTCTATAGAAATATACGCTTGCACATCAAAACACTAAAACGAGATGAGTAATGTGTTCAAGTAGAAATAATAAAAAAAATGTATTAGGAAAATTTTGAAACTCACCTCACTTGTGTGAGCAGGAAAAGAGAAGGTTTCGGGTTTAAATCCCGTCAACATTCATCGGCGATAGACTGGATACGATCGGCAGAATCCGAAATCTTCACGATGTATGTAAATAATCCAAAATATATTCAGTGTTCACAGTTCACAATGAAGCCAAGCAAGTCACAAACACGGCAAGTGATCACGTAAACGTGGTGTAATGTAGTCACGTAAAGCACGTCCACCCTGGTCGAGACACGAGAGCAGACTGATTGAGCCAAGTGGTGATTTGGCCCAAGCACGAGTGTTGTGTACGTTTGTTCTAAAATAGTGAGCTACTTGATATGCGTGTTAACAGCTCCAAGTCAGAACAGAGACTGTTCGAATGCAGCACCAGTGTGAAGCAGAAACGTGTTGGAAAACGTTTTCCATATGGGCTTACCTCACACAGATAGCTCGGATCGACTAACACGTCTGCCGACCGAACGCGTGACCACTAATTTGCCATCACTTACACATAAAAATCTATCATTTACCGGTGCTCTACAGAAATTCGACGAAAAATAATATGACTCTGACCCGTTCAATAAATATGTACTTTACAATGCGTGAGAAGAGCCGCCTTGTGGCCCAGTGGTTAGTGTGACGGATTCGTGACTGAAGACTCCCGGGTTCGATTCACGGCACCGGAGTCACTTGGTAGATCTAGCTTAGCAAACTATATCTTAAGTACTCATTGCTGTGTGGTGGCCTGGGAAACCATCTCTACTATATTCTCCCGTAAAGGCTAAGGTGGCCTGGCCAACCCCTTATAAAAGCCCCCCAAACGCCCCCTGTATAAAATCATCCACTTCATTCATATCGGTGCAAACCTCTCACCTCTGTTTTTTTGAACGGGACAGATTAATATGCAGAAAGAGAGTAATTGAATATTCGTCTCGGACGTCACATCTCAAATCATCCGAAATTGAATGAAAATTAATATACTCATTCCTTATATGACTCTGTCCAGAACCACCGATATTAGTAGACCCGACAAGTGATCCGAATACAGCACGGAACAGTGAGTTTGACAAAGGCTACACCAATCAGACGCGGTTAGTTTCCCTCCTCGACCAACCATCTCACTCAACTCAACGCATATGCTCGCCATCTTGATATTTATACATCAAGTTGTGAGGCATTTATATGTATGGTGTTGCTGTGTTCCGTTCTAAAAAATATGTACTTTACAATAAGGGGGATAGAGAAGAATGACTATATTAAAGGAATGCATCTATAATTACACAAAATTGCGGTGAGAATTTGTTTATAATTTCACATGCGGAAAGAATATATTCATTTTCAGGCTATATATGATCATTATCAATCTTTATTAATAAAATACTCTTTTTTTATTTTACCATTTAAATGAATACAGAATATATCACATTGTGGGTATTTTAATTTTATTGTACAATCATTTGGACGGCATAGTGTGATGTAGCGTGGTTGGTTTGTAGTGCGCAGTGCGTAATGCGCACTTGACATAGGTGTATGGAAGACCACTTCCCAGTTTCTTTGCAAACGAAGCGGTTGTCTGTCTCTCTATAATCGACAATCAGTTTTCAAGATCAACATCGTTACGCATCGAATATTACAAACATGCAATCATAACATCATATAATCAAATTATCATAACCATGAGAAATAAATTCACATAAAACTCTTTTTGTTATATTAATAATATAGGTATACTTTTTTTGTGCAACTATCAAACTAATTCGATCTTGCATTATTAATAGGTCATGCGAACATAATGAGATGCTAGTTTATTCATATGTATAAGTACAATAAGAAGCATTCATCGAATGATTGAGTTGTTGTAAAACACGCGGCAATGAACGTGAGCTTGCGCGTGCGAATTACTTTAATAACATACTAATGTAATTATAATTTATGTTTAGAAAATACACTCGTGATGCAATCAGCTGTTTATTTATAAATTAATTACGTTCAAGTACGACATAAATGTCATTTTAGTCTGTAAAGCGATATATTTAGGAACGTTGCGCAAGTAAAAACTATTCCGAATATATTTTTATACCCCAATTAAATGTGATATTTTATATATTGCATAGTCTAAACTAAAAGAATTTCGTTTGATTTTAATTTCAGAGACGTGTATGCTATTATTATACATATACCTACTTTAAATTACATCAAAACGTACTTTTTATATTATTTGTACATATAAAAGTTGTAGAAAAATCCCACAACATAACACAAAGAGTCCTAATGTTAAGTTAAAAATTATCTGCCAACGTTTACGAAGTTAGTAAATCAATATTTAAAAAGTACAGTTAAATTGGAAGTAAGATTATGTATATGTATACATATAAATATTTGTTGGACGGAAATAATTGATTTTTTAATATCCAATTCCTCCTTTTATTTTATTTTGTCCATATTTTATGTTTTATATGTGTACATTTTTGATTTACTATCTGCATTTTTTTTAATTGCTTTCATTTTACTTTAACATTTCATGATTTGTACTTTTTTATATACAAGTCTCTTAAGATGACTAAAAGTTAGTAGTCGAAAGTACTCAGACTCTATTAAATTAATGTGGAAATTACAAATAACATATTTATTTTAATTATGGAATTCATCTAAGTCAACTATATCTACAATTTATAATATATTTATGTTATTTTTTATATTTTTATTAACCGTAAAAGTATTCATATGCGTAGAATAAATTAAATATTAAAAAAAATATATATTAATATATTTATAACATGAAAATGAATTAAAATACATTTTTTTATAATTTTATATGCTTAAGTCCAAATATAATAAATGAGTTTGTTGTAATAAAAATACAAGGAGATTCAATAATCTATATTAATATTATTTAAAATACTTAGAAGAATAGAAGGTTGGTCTACGTAGTTCTAGAATGTAATAAATTATTATCAACTGGAAAAATACAATTACGTAGAAAATTTCGTGAAGGTTGCTTTAAAGCGGAAAATTCCAAAATTATCAAATTGATTATGAAATATCCATACACGCAATATTTTTTTAGATCTGCTTTATTGAGGAAAATTTAAACTGTTCAATAAAATAATTTAAATTGTTTATTGAATATGAGTCACGTGTATTGTAGTCACAATGGCGAAGTTACATGACTCACAGTATTATAATGTTAAACAACACCCTTCCACCCCGCCATGTTGCATAACTGAACCTTGTTTTATAAACTACAATGACTCATTCACTAATAATGAGTTATATAAGTTAAAAATAAAGTTCACGTGAATAACAATCGATACTCATCCTTTTTTAGTTAAACGCACGAGATAAGCAATTATCTCCTACACAAATTACCGTTTACCCAATTTGTTTTTTTAATTAATATTTTTTTCTTATATTAAGAGCGTGAATTGAATAAAACTCATCATTATTGAAAAAAACAATAATATTTCATTATTACAAGTTTAATGGTTCATTCAGGACTGACTCAGGAATGAAATAATGGCAATTCAGACAGCAGCCATTATTGTTTTTTGGAACCATTAATTGTCATTGTTCGAAGTAAATTCTGACTAAATCATTAAATGGAAAACAAAATAAATACATATGTATAAAAATAAATGCAAATTTTATTCACGTTTATTGTTCATAAAAATTATTCAGAATCGAGTATACGTTATAAAATTGTCTATATAGGTTATAAAACATAGTGAGTTAATATATGGAATAAAATTATTATTTTACCTCTAAGACAAACACTCTGTTTTTTGTCGTGACGTTCTTTCATTAAGATTAGAAAGAAAATTAACAATCCTTGTGCAATTGTTTGAGGAAAAAATATTGTTTGACGAATAATTACCTACACTACATATAAATGCAATAAATTACAGATTTTATGTACTTAGTAAACGCACGTAGATTTAAAAAAAATCTGGTTTAGTAGTATGTTTGATTAAATAAAAATATCTAAATTTAAACGAAGTAATACTGGGTGTGTGTTTTTTATCACACACAAAATTTATTATACTTGGCAATAATTAAAACATCTATGAGTCAAACGTTTACGCTGTCGATTTTCCCTCTATTGAATTATCCAAGTTTTTCCCTGATAATTGTGAAAATTATGCCAAATATTTCGGTATCAGATGTGTGGTAATTTTATTATGATCTTTTGGGTAAATTGATGTAATTGAGATGCAACAATGTGGGTGTTTTGACGATCCATCGGGAACTTCATGACTCATTCATTACTTCCAGGAACCGAACTAAAACAACTCATCGGTCTTCTGAATGCTCTCATCATCTTTTTGGTGTCTCTAATTCTAAATAGCTGACTTACCAGGAAACTGATTTTCTGGAATGGATATTAAAAAGACGTGATGGCATTACTTGGTCATGGAAAAATGAAAATGTCGCATGACTCACAATAGAAAAGAACCAATCTTTACATTGCAAAAAACCTTGTTGTTGATTCATTTAACGTATTTAAAATTGCCATACTTTGATAAACACTTAATCTTGAGAACTTTCCAAAAAATTACGAAAATATGTTTTCACGTAAAATTGTTTTTCAGTTTTTCCATTAACTTAACTTTTCAGAATAGTAAAAATATACCTAATTGATGCCACAGTTATTTTTTTAGAGTATAAACGAAATAACGAGTAATTTTGGTTAATGATTGAAAGCGTATTCATTTATCAAATATTTTTTACGTTGATTTTATTCCCACACTTAGTATTTATTCTTTTACGTGTAATTTTTTTCTATTATTTTCCTATATATCCTCAAGAAATATATATATGATTTTGACCAATGGTTTTTGATTTGTAAAAAAATATCACCTTATAATTAAAGAGAGTAAGTCTATTAATCATTAGAATTTTAGACATTAATATCATTTAAAACTTCATAGTCAAATAGCCGACTAGTTTTAATTATTTTGACTAGAGAGTTAATGAATGAAATTAAAAAAAATGTAAAAATTCAAATTAAACAAAAAATGCCATGGTACATTATTTTCCCCCTTACCCCATGGAAAAACAAAAAATGCCATGTTACAATATTTTCCCGCCCCTAGAAAATTTTCCACGGGCGCCCATGAGTGGGCGTGGTGAATTCCTAAATTTTTTTATATAAAATTAAAATGTATTATTTGCTATAATTACTGTTCGGATTTATTATTTTAGTTTGGATATGTTTACATAATTTTCATGTGGAAGTAGTTAATCTACAAAAATATAGTGTCATAGATTAATGTCCATAACAAAGGAGAGGATCACCAACCGCCCACACAATCTTTGGTCGCTCTTTTGTCCTCTCTCGTTCATCGTTCGGCTGTTTTTGTTTTCGAACATAAATGAGAGATTAGAAAAATCGCAATGCACTTCGGAACAGCATCAGGTCAACGCCATTTTCTTGGCCATACTGCCAAACCAAAGACGAACTGAAACGACCCGGACGAATCAAGAAAACAACACATGCTGTATACAAAAACATGTGAAAATTGTGTCATTTCATAATAAATACACGATCAAATTATATTTATGGATAATACATCGATAATTATTCTTAAATCAGAATTAAGTAACGTAAATATTAACATTCATATATTATTATTTAGCCCATGTATGCATATATCATTATTTCGTGTGAATCAACGACACACAGGTAGCTCAATAAACGGAAAAAATATATTTTATTCTTGAAATGTAATCTACCCACATTTTAATAATCCCATCAATATAAATATACATAAAGACAAGACCTTTTTGGTAATGCAATATTGATATTGTTAAAAAAATTATTTGCTTTGTTTTACTTTACATCGTTTTGTTTGTTTTTTAGCCAAAATCAAATGTTTATTCTTTAAAAAATTGAAATACCATCTGTAGAATATAAAATTCAATATGTGTAGGTACGCAATAGAACAAGGTGAAAACTGAAATTGTTTACCTTTGGGCATATGAAATGTCCAAAAACTGGTTGTAATTAAATTACATACATTTTGATATTATGAAATCGCTGATTTCATTTTACATCGTTTTAAACTAATTGGGTTTTACCAGTTTCCGTTTTTATCTCATTGGTGTAATTGTTCAATAAATAGATTTGTTATCAATCGTCATGTAACTATTAAAAATAAATTTCGAATAAATAACTGTTAACAAATATATACATAAAAAATATCACCAAATTAATTTGATGAGTTCAAAACGGGACTTTAAAATTTTATGTATAGGTAAAAATATCAAGTTAGGATTTTATACCAAGTGAATAAAAATTATAGAACACTTAAAAGATCAGTGTAAATATTTTAAAATTAATTTTTGGCTAAAATATTTATTGATAACTCATGTTGAGATCGAAATAAAATAAATTTAAATAGAAGGCATTGGATTTTATCGGTTGAATATCTGTGTAACGCAATAGTCCAATGAACTAATTAATATCTATAGAAATGTCATGCGTATTATTTTCATACATTGAAACGTGGTCGTTATTACTGAATTCGCAGAATATATGTATATTTCTGGGCTGTGGCCATCTGCAAATAGTATAGTCTCAAAACCGGCAATTGCAAGCAACAACATTTTTCTTACAAAAACATAGTGACATTATTTGTCCTTGAATATATAGAGAACCTTTAGCATATCAAGAGAAAGACAGTATAATATTATTAGAGAGATCGACAAGGGACAGATAAATAGTACGAGCGGTAAATTGACCCTGGTCTTGACCTGGCTTAAACTCGTTTCGAAAAGAATTACGATTAAAAAATGACCACCCTACCCTACTACCCCTTACAATATTCTCAGTTAATTCAATTCCAGCCTGTATATAAGATCATGGTATTAGTCTTATAAGATTCACTTATGACTTGATTTGAGCAAGCCTAGATTGAGACCATCAAATAAAATAAATACTTACCGTGACGCCTTCCCTATTGACGGGATCCCTTGTAAAGGGTTGGCCAGGCCATCATGGCCTTTACGGGAGTAAATAGTAGAGGAGTTTCCCAGACCACCTCACAGCAACGAGTCCTTCAGATCTAGTTCGCTTCACTAGGGGCCAGTTTAATCTCGAGATAGCGTCACTCAGCGATTTGCGCGCCAAATGCGTTTCTTCAAGAAATAGCTCGTGCTACTAACGGTCAAAACCTATCTCGCCGACATCCACGTGTTATATCTAAATCTCGCGCTATCCCCTCCATTCCAGAGTAGCCTGTATCCATGTTCTCTTGAATACTTGCGATACACACATCGGCACCGCTCTGCTATAGCTTTGACAGGCGCTGAAGAAACGGAATATTTGTATATGACACGAGATTCGTACAATCTCTTGCCACGTAGCACATGATTTAACACGACTTGAAGAAACTGGCCCTAGATCTACCAAGTGACACCGGTCGACCGGATCGATTTTATTAAATTTAAAAATATTAAATAATTTCAAAATATATTTATATATAATAATGCATAACAATTCTACATTTTCATACTTCATTTTTAAAATCAAAAATTTCTTCTAATCGATAAAAAAAACAATTTAAAGCAAAAATGAAATCAAAACTCAAAGATAAACGTCCTATTAAAAAACCAAGCAGAACATAAAAAAACGTTAACAAATTGATAATTTCAATTAAAATTACCCTAGTATTTCATAATACCTGATCTAATTAGTTCTGTAAATGCAAAGTAAGATTTAAATACACATTGTATGTAGCTATATTCTATTCCTTGATACATTAAATATAATTATAATAATATTTGAATATCTGAAGTAGTGCAACCCCCTCAGAAGGTTCAAAGACACGTTTATTATAATAGTACAGCAGACGAAACGGCTTGGTGTACCTCTGACGAAATGGAAAGTTATGGGCGTCGCGACGATGCAATAGACGCTCCTGGGGTTACTAGACTACAGTTAGATAGTTATGACGAGGTTATCGCCCGTTCTTTTGACCGGCGCCGACACCCTACACCCTCCACCCTCCACCCTCCATCACCACCACAGACTACTCCTCCCTCTGCTCCCTATACTATGCGACTCCCCTTTCACATCTAAAACCGTAACAACTGGTCTGGGCCAAAGAACCCGATGTACCATCACCAAGGTCATGGCCGGCCACGCCGGATGCAAGCTGAAACTTCACACATCTGCTAATGATATTTCACTTCCCGCTACATCATCTCATTAAACCAACCAAACACATCATCGCTGCATCTTTATTATGGCTACAATTTGAATAGCTGGATGTCACAAATCATGCATTTCAATATTTTAGAGTTAGGTTCTCTATATCTTACTAAACTCTTCATGCTTAAACTAAAAATACAAACAACCGCAAGACAGGGAATCCCTCATATCATCGATACATTGAATATTAATAACTTTATAATACACGCACATTTTAATAAAATTGAATTATGATTTATTTATTTATTTACGCTCCGAAGAGCTTTTTTATTTTTAGAAAGGGTCTTTTTGAGAGGGTTTTATATACCTAACAACGTGATAATTGTCTGTCGGTGATCTTAACTATTACTAGTTACACAGGTCACCGACTTAATAATCAGTATTTACCTTACAATACAGGAAATCAGA